>CM056172.1:47600355-47674437 GCA_029691765.1 Entomobrya proxima
GAATCTAATGAAAACAAAATCTCACAACACCCCAAAAGTGTAGTTACGTTGTTTCCACACTTAGAGACCAAAACAGATACGTTGTTTCCATTCATAGGGAGCAAAACAGATACGGTGGTTTCAATAGATCAGTGTCGATATGCTCATCAAGTAAACTCCACCGGCACAAACACCACAATTATCGGCCCTGACACGACAATTTACGATTGGTTATGTTGACATAAGGTCAATGACATGTAAAAAAGATGCATGAAGTCAACCAACTACAAGGATATGAAACAAAACCAAAGAAGATATCTCGGAATGACTGGGATAGACAGGGACAATGGTGCACGGAGTGATAAATTTAACTCCAAGCCTAGTACCAGTCGACCTTTAACGAATGACCAGATTTTGGAAATTGTGACCAATTGTACGGGAATTAGTTCACTGCTTTGAGTTTTTACATGTCAAGGTCTCCAGCTACGTTCATTTTCGGCGAGTGTGCCTTGAATTAAAAGGGCCTTGATTCCATGTTCCACTCCAATGAATGATAGCATTCGTTAAATGCACTTCTTATAATGTGATAGTCATGCTCATGTGTGGTGTTCAGTACGAGTTAGTTTGAAACGGATTAATTTTTTATCAAATATTGATCTCGCTAATCAAATAACTCCGACTCTGACACAGATGCCTTCGGCAAAAGAACACAGATTTGTCTGGCACTGGCACAGCATTTCCCGGTGTCTACTAATGTTTTGTATGCTAACTAATTTATTATTTTTTGATGCCGTTCCCCTTTATTTCCATAGCCTTTAATGAGAATAAACTGCTGTTGCAGGGTTTGTTAAAATTGAGAATTTACCGCTTCTTTAAATATAACAGGGTTCTTCTCATTATGCCTAATTTGGACTTTTGGACGCTTGGATAGGGTAAGGTGGTATTTACCACCAACGTCAAGTGTATAATACCGTATTTTACCGGTAAAAACCGGGAAATGGGAAAAAGACTTTATCCCACCTTCTCATTCCTGCTTTGACTACAATAATAGTCTAAGTAATGTTGACATCAAAATCCTGACCAGCGTACTCAATAACTCATTAAAACTGAGTTTCACCGTTCTGGAGCAGTTTATGTCTTGCTTCCCCGATGGGATCAGGGTAGTTTGGGGTTACCTAAATGCCAGAATATTGATCAGCGTGGTTAATTACCCCTTTGGACTGACAAGGAGTACCTTTCTGGTGATCCGCCTGAATTATTATGAAATTTATCACATCTGGTAGACCTCAACGCGTAGAATTCAATGCAAAAAACCGCATTCCCGAATGGGCTTTTATTGTGGCTCTACAACTGATTTTTTAATTAGAATACCTATTATAAATTGAAAGATCACTTTTTCATTAGTGTTTGTACAGCCCTAAAAATGAGGCAAATGTTTTAATTTTAATTTTTAGTCACAAATAGAAAAAATTGGCACTATTTTTATTGTTACCCAGACATCATTGTAGTTGATGGTTTGTTTTTATACATTCATATATATAATCAGGTACATACCTTATACAACACTTCACATATACGTGCAAATTTTCTAAGAATGGGGTTTCCTGCCATTTTGCAATGTTATTTGACCCATATCAAAAATACGGAAATTCTTCAGGATTATGTTATTCAATTCTGACATTTCAATTTAATTTTGCGTTATAATCTTTAAACGTGAATGCATGTATTTCAAGGCTTCCAATCAATTGTTTATTTGAGCGTATTCCTATTAGTCGACCATTTGCAAAATTGATGTTTGGGTAACATAAACAACATTTTTTAGTTCTTTTCTATTAAAATTAAAACATTTGCCTCATTTTTAGGGCTGTACAAACACTAATGAAAAAGTGATCTTTCAATTTATAATAGGTATTCTAATTAAAAAATCAGTTGTAGAGCCACAATAAAAGCCCATTCGGGAATGCGGTTTTTTGCATTGACTTCTACGCGTTGAGATCTACCAGATGTGATAAATTTCATAATAATTCAGGCGGATCACCAGAAAGGTACTCCTTGTGAGTCTGATTTATCTAGCTAAAACGTTTGTGGAGATATTGAGGATGTTGTATTTTTGCACTTTTCGTCCACTGGCATAGGCTCCGGAAGTGGGTGGGACAGGTGGGTCAATGTCCCACCCTGGAAAAAACTTGGTGGGACAAACGTATGTTTGACCCACCCTGGAATTTCTAATAACGAGACATAAAAAATATATTTTTGTAGCTGAAAACACTGCAACGCCATGAAATTTCATAATACATGCTTGTGGAATTATGGATCAGCAGTTGTTGGTCGCAACTGACTCAGTTGAACTGAGTCCTGATGATATTTACACTAGCGTGTGTCACTTTTAAGAGCTAAAAAAGTTGTGCTTTTAAATCGTAGATAAAATTTGTTATTTAAACGCTTCAAATTTGCTTGTGTGTTGTACGAATCCTCATTCATTTTCTAAAATCGTTGCTAATAATGAAACGTTTCGGAAGGCAGTTGACATTGGCAGAATGTGTGAAAGTAAAGAAACTCAGACCTAGCTCAGTGGAACGAGTGGAACCTGAATCTGTGGAACCAGAACCGGTAGAGCCTAAGCCACTGGAACCTGAAGTCGCCAATGAATCTTCCAATCATCCACCGCAAAATGTAGTGGCTCCAGCGGAAATCGATGAGGAGGATGAGAAGAAGGAAACCAGCGTGGAAACTGCCACTGACTTCGTTTTGCCAAAAGAAGCAACAAACCCAGAGTCCGGTAAGACAATGTTAATCACTCCTAAATATAAGAATCATCAGTGAAGAATAATTTGTGAATTGAGCAGCTTAATTAATCTAAGCTTTAATTTTATGGCAGATTTGCAGTCTTTGGTGCTTTCGGTCCCAGAGAAGCCCTACCAAAACCTGGAAGATCTTCCTCCTCCTCAAGTGCTCGGTCACCGAGACTACAAGTTTCCTCCCAAATGGTACACGGAGTTTCCATGGCTCCATTATAAACCGACGACGAAATCGGTTTTCTGTTATGTGTGTATGGTGGCATTTTCCAGAAACCTGTTTCAACCCAATTTGAAAATAGAGCATGCCTTCATAAGCCACGGTTTTCAAAATTGGAAACGGGGAAAAGAAAAGCTTACGGAGCACCAAAATGGACACCAGCATAAATGCGCCATTCAGGCCACTGAGAATTCAAAAAAGGATCCTATATCTACTTCACTTTTAAAGGCTTCAAAACGTTCCCAGGAACAAGCTCGTCAAGCTCTGCGTGCTATTTGCACATCACTTCGCTATCTCGCCAGACAGGGATTGGCAATCAACGGTCACGACAGTGATAAAGGAAACTTTATGGAACTCTTAAGACTTCGCTCGGAGGATATTCCAATCCTGAAAACCTGGATGCTAGAAGCAAATCACTATTGCTCTACCGAAATTCGAAATGAAATTTTAGAAATAATGGCCCATTCAATTTTACGCAAAGTAACTGCCAAGATTAAATTGTCACCCGGATTTAGTATTATTGCCGATGAGACCACAGACATATCAACAAAGGAGCAAGTTAGCATTGTAATCCGACACGTGAATGGAAATGACCTTAGCCCTGAAGAAGACTACTTGGGGTTTTATGAAACCAGTAGCACCACCGGCGAAACTTTGTTTCAAATTATAAAAGATGTGCTAACGCGGCTAGATTTGTCAATGGATGCTTTGCGTGGTCAATATTTCGACGGAGCCAGAAATATGTCGGGAAGAGTCAAAGGAGTCAAAACAAAATTTTTGGAGATTCAACCGAAGGCATTGTTCGTGCATTGTCTGAATCACAGTTTAAATCTAGCCCTCCAAGATGCAGCCAAAGATATTCCATTAGCTCGGGATACTTTGAGCTACCTTAATGAAGTAGCGGTTTTTTTGGGAAGATCTCCTAAAAGGTATTAAGCCTTACAAAGTTGTCAACCATTCAAGAACTTTTATTTCTTGAACTGCGTGCTTCTTAAAATACTCATGTTTCTGTTTTACTTTAGGTTAGCAATGATGAAAGCGCTTGCATAAGAAGAAGATGGTTCCTCAGCGTCCTTAAAACCACTTTGCCCGACCAGGTGGTGCGTACGTGTGGCTTCAATTAAATCAGTTCTTGATAACTACAGTTCGATGTTAAAATCCTTGGAGAAGTTGGCTGACAGTTCCGATCCCTGTTCCACTGCTGCTAATGGACTCTTTAAGCAGTTCAACAAGTCGTCTACTTATCTATCAGTGCTTATGTGCCGGGAAGTCTTCAGTCCATGTGAAAGGCTTAGTTCGATTCTCCAAAAACGGGACTTCACTGTAGCTGCTTCGATTCACGCCGCCGAACTTATAAAGTCTGAGATGACCGATATCAAGAATTCGGACATATTTGAGAAACTTTGGATTGAAATGGAAGCCAAACGAGCACATTGGGATCTTTCTGAGATTAAAGCACCCCGGATAAGGAAGCCTCCTAAACGATATCGTGATTCATGTAGCCCACAGCCGCCGTATTCTACAGAGAAGGAGCATTACCGTTTAACGTTTTGCAAAATTATCGATACTTTGATTAAAGAAATCAATGACAGATTTAATCAACCAGGGATTAAGGAGTACCAGCAGCTAGAAGAGCTTATCATAAACCCCAAGATAGATTTCCATTGCTCAGAGATCATTGAGCTTTGTAAGAAATACGACTTTGACCACCATGAAATATCTTCTCAGATGTTAATGTTTCGGAAATTGGCTTCGTTTTCAAACGGGTCCGGGGCGGTAGAATGCTTTAAAAAGCTACATCCAGAAACCCAGTTCCTGTTTTCAGAAATCAGAAAAGTTTTGTGCGCATTGCTCGTCGTTCCTGCCTCAACTGCAACTGCGGAGAGATCGTTTTCTCTGTTACGACGGCTCAAGACCTACACCCGTTCTACAATGGCACAACGAAAACTTAACCACCTATCAATATTGCACGCTTATCAAGACGAACTTGATGGTTTAAACATTGAAGATGTCATGGTAGAATTTATAGGTCGAAATAGCAATCGAGTTAACAAATTTGGTAAAGTAAAGTAAAAGTAACTCATGATTCGGTTAATAAAATTTACAAGTACGAATTTTGTAGTATTATTGTACTATCAATAAGAATTTCACTACACAAACATAAAAAATTGTCCCACCCTGGAAAAATGTCGCTCCGGAGCCTATGTCCACTGGCGGCTAATCGTGAACAGCTACCGAAAAACGGTTGTCCTTTTGGAACTTAGGGGCATCAATTAATTATAAACAGGTGCACTTGTAATTTAAATTTTTTTGCGTTAATTGGGATGCATTTTGGGAAAGGGGGGGGGGGCTTGGGGGACACTTTTTGTACCCCAGTACCACGGTTTAGTAACCAGAAATCCAATGGTGAAAACAGATTTTGAATATCTGGTCTGGTCTAGGAGGAGGTCGCGCGACGGAAAGGCGGAGGAACGGAAAAATGGAAGACTTATAAAGACTTGAAGAGAAATCTCAGAAACCATACTAAGGTCTAAAGACATCGTCTGGTTAAAAAAATCAATTTAGATCTGTTACTGAGCAAAGGCCAAACGCAATGTGTATGAAGCTGAGCTGCAGTTCACTCAGGAATTCTGCAGGGATAGCAAACCTTAAGAAATTCGGTATAAACCTCCATACCAACGAAAAAAGTTAAAAGTTACACTAGGTCCACGCAGCGTTAGAAGCAGCCTCTGGTCCTTGCTCTAGGCTTGGGCTGGGCTAGTGAAACGGGCCTGCTTTGCGTTGCATGCATGCTCGTACAAAGTTGCTATTCCTGCAGAATTTCTGCGTGAAATGCTGCTCAGCTTTATACATATTGCGTTTGGCTTTAGTCTTTTGCTTAGTTTACTCTAATTTGTTTTCAGTATCCGACTTTACGGAGTTTAGGCATTGTGGTTGCAAAATATTCTTGAACCCAAATATTCTATATTTCAGTATAATACAGTCTATAGTGATCAAGACTCAAAATTGAGATGATGCCGACCTTGACTTTGTTTGAACCGATAGGGATGAAATAAATTTAGTTTTTGCCATTTACACCCTAAATTGAAATCATCTCAGAATCAATATTTTTTTGAGTGACCTTTCATTCAGTTCTATTGTTAGGTCATCTAACTTTAACATTTCTTTATTTGCTATCAAAGCGCTTTCCATTGAAATCAATCAACTGTACAATTGTAGAGTTATTTCATGATGCAACAAACAACGGTGACGTTGATCATTTGCAAATGGAAAAAACTATGCGTAGCTTACCAAATGGTTTTAAACAGTCAAATACGCTTGTAATATAGCATTTTCTACTTAAATAGAGATGATATATATTATACTAAATTATGATAATTCTTTAAAATTTAATCCAGACAAGTAAAATGCTATTTATAAAATCAAGTATATACAAAATCTATTTTTGGGTTTCCACTTACAACAGCATACAAATAAACTAAAATTATTTTCGCTCAGTTTATTTAAATTATTAATCAAAAGAAGACATTTCAGGCAACTTTTATGTTACGCATGATTGCGTCGAAATGTTAGTCTTTAAATATACTTAGCATTTAAGTGTCGATTTTCAGATTTTACAAGTCCAGCAGACAATCGCCTTATACAATTTATATTTAAAACTGATTATTTTTTATGCAAGAAACGCAATGTTTTCCATCCCGAAGGCCTTGCATTTTACGAAACTCTTGTGAGCACGTACGGCAAATAAATGGCCTTTCCTCCGTATGCATACGATAATGCCTTCTAAGTACTTCTGTGTCCGCACAAAAGTAATTGCAGAATATGCATACAAAAACTCCATTCGCGACACCTGAAACATGTGAGTTATAATGGTTAATCATCTACACCTGAAACAGTATTGGTTTATAAGATTTACTTTTGAGTAAATAAATTTATTTCCTCGTACTTACCAGTATGCGAATAGAGATGAACATTTAAGTTTTTTTATTCGCAAACCGTTCTGGACAAAATAGACACTTCTCAGGTTTTTCTCCTAGATGAGTTTTCAGATGCTTTTTCATGTTTCCTGATTGAGTAAATCGTGTGCTGCAGATTTTGCATGAGAAGCGACGCTCTCCTGAATGCACTGGTACATGCTTCTTAAGTTCCGATGAGCTTACAAACGTTTTAGGGCAATTCTGACACTTGTACGGCTTTACACCCGTGTGAATTCTAGAATGCTTTTTTAAGTCCCACTTGGTCTTGGACTTCCTTCCGCACGTTTCACATTCAAAGCGCTTTGCTGCTTCTCCAGCGTGCACAAGTTGATGTTGTTTTAATTCATAGTTGGTTTTAAATTGCTTGCCGCAATCTGTGCAGGTGTACGATTTTTCTTCAAGATGCGTTATTAGGTGCTTCCTTACATCTTCTTTCCTTAGAAACATTTTTTCACACAAGTGACATTCGTGGGTTTCTGAACTTGGTGAATCAATTCGTGTTGTCGAAGATACGCCAGGCTTATGAAACTCTTAGGACATTTCTTACAACTGTATGGTTTTTCGCCAGTATGTCCCATAATATGAAGTTTGAGGGACCTTTTGTCGACAAAAGAATCATTGCACATTACACACCCGTATGGCTTAATCTTCATGTGTATGTTATCATAATGTTTTTTCATAGCACTTTTGCGAGTAAATGTTTGTTCACATTGAGTGCATTTGAACAGTGTTGTTCGCGTGTGAATACTTAGGTGTTTTCTCAAGTTGTCTTTACAAGAAAAGCTCTTAGGACAATCGCTGCACTTAAAAGGCTTTTTGCCCGAATGAACACGAAGTGGGTGTCCCTTGAGATTAGTGCTAGTGGTAAAAGATTTGCTGCAAGTTTCATATAGAAATGGTCTATTTCCCGTATGAAGATACTCATGTGTGGTCAAATGCCCTTGTTGTGAGAAACATTTGCCACAGGTTTTGCACTCGAATGGTTTACTTCCCGTGTGAAGGCGTCTATGATTGATTAAGTGAGCTAACTGTGTAAAGCAATTACCACAAGTTTCGCATTTGTACGGCTTTTCTCCTGTATGCAATCGCATATGAGACAACAATGCATCATTGCGTGCAAATTTCTTGTCACAAATTTTGCAAACGTGAGCTGTTGTTTGCGCCATCGTCGATATTGCTTGTACTATCAAAATGTCAAGAATTTAAGTAAATCTATAATCTTA
This sequence comes from Entomobrya proxima, assembly GCA_029691765.1. Taxonomy (NCBI): domain Eukaryota; kingdom Metazoa; phylum Arthropoda; class Collembola; order Entomobryomorpha; family Entomobryidae; genus Entomobrya; species Entomobrya proxima. The sequence continues at coordinate 47,608,550 of CM056172.1, forward strand.
AATCGTTCACGTTGCAATATATAGTAAAATATTTTAATTCAACCTTCTTTAAAAGGTATTAAGCAATCAAAATCAAATTGAGAATGCTAATGAAACGAACATATTGAATCTTGTTTCCACTGAATTCCTTAGAAACAATTTTACCGTTAATTTTTTGTATTCTTGTTTCTCCTGTAGTCAAATACTGCCGATTCGGTATTTTTTGTATTAAAACTAGCCTACACTGTAGATTGTCTGAGCTCGATTTACGCACTAAGACACATTTTCAACAAGGCAACGTAAGGCCGTTAAAGTATAACAGCACCATATGTTTAGTTAGGCAAATCGCTAGTTCCACCAACCTGTGTGTGTCCTATCAGAAAACGAATACACACTGTACCCTTTTTAAACATACTGTAAAACGAACTCTTTTCTGACTTGTACACGTATGATTATAGTCACGTAGTTGGCAACTTCAGAGGATTACAAATGCATAAACCTCTAAAAATTAAAGACCCTACCATTTTTAGGGTTTCTTGGAAAACTTAAAACATTAGGTTGAAAGTCACATAGAAATCTCTAAAAAGAAATTTAGAAGTAGAAGCTAAAAACTTGAACCATTATAATTGCTCAACAACGTTAAAAAGAATCCAGTACTTGCTCGACCGCTTTATACCACTGCGTGTGTATGTATACATCTACTAGGGATTATTATTTCGTCCAATCGCGATAGGGGTACTATTTTCCGCTACATTGTATTCACATTCAAAACAATTCCGCTTTTCTGTGTAGGCAGCTGTGAAACTAAATAGTTTTAAGGTCATGTAAAAGCAAGAAAAAATTAGAAATTTGTAACACTAACTAAAAACCACTTTTTGCTGATTCTGACAAAAGGTTCAGGAGAAAATGCCAAACGTTCCTACTGTTTAAATATTAGTTTACAGGAAATTCAACAGTCTCCTTCTCAGGAATGGATTAAAAAAGATAAAAGACCACCCTGTAAAATACAGTCTTGCAATTTGATAATTTAGTAACGTTTTTGTGCAAGGCAAACCATAGTAGGCTTAGGCGCGTCTTGTGGAAAAAGTAAATACTCTCGAGGTACTAAAACTTTAGGGATTAAATGTTTTTGTATATTTCATGCTTTATAAGCTTGCAATTCTAAATATACCGATATTGGTATAAAATCACCCCCCTGCAGTGCAGCATTGTAAGTAATTGTTTTTGTAAGAAACCAAGGAAAAACGGATACATGTTTACTTTACGTTTGTATCCAATAATTTGGTCCAAAAACCGGAGCCATTGTATCTGCTTATGCCTGTAATGTCCATATACTTTGGATTGTATTTGCTTAACTTTAATGCACCTGATGTAAAATGTACACTTTACTGGTTCTCTACTAGTAAACTAGTATTTGTTAGTTTTTACTTAATGTGCATTGCAAAATGTGCAATTAAACCATGAACCTATTATTTTACAACGTTGCTTTCTTCAACAGACCTGTCTACTTTTTTGAGGAACAATTTTATATCCTCAAATGTATGTATTTTGCTGTTTCGGTTTACATAGGGATTTGTTAGGCCCTTATTGTCAGCGCGTTCTTTGGTTTCGGTAATGTCGAGGTATTTAATTTTGTTTATAAAAAACCAAAGCTTTCATGTACAAGGTGGGCAGGCATACACCAAAGAGACAACTGCATGATTATTTAACAAAAAAAGACGTAGTCAGTTTGGAAAATTCGTACCCATATTTAAACACGTTTTAGAAATAAAAAAGAAATGGGTAAAGTTTTCAAGTGTTTCTTCATATTTGTATGGGGAAGCATAAAAGGATTATCTGCTAGAGGTTTAAAAAGGGTACAAAATCTTGTGCCCAATATAAAGGTACACAATGGAAAGGTGCAAACAAACGTAAAACAGAACATTTTACCCACTCAATATACCCAATGCAGTTTTTACATTCACGCTGCACCGCTGTTAGCTGTTCTCGGAACAATTCGTGAGTACAAACAAAATACCTCGAGTGATTTTGAACTCGGGAATATAATCCGATTGCACTCATCCAAAAAATTACAAAAGTGGTTTTTGCTACTTAAATGAGTCCATACGGTGTCCGCTAGTGAACATACCATTTTGCTCAAACTTGATTGTGTATAGGGAAACTATTTTTCAACTCCAAATTGGTAAACAGTCAAGAACCGTCCATCAAACATATTGGTTTGTTCTAGAAGTTCTTCTTGGAAAATTTTTTTGTTAAAAAATTCAAGAAATATGGAAGCTAAAAGGGCAAAAGTTTCCACGCTAAGAACTAAAACGCTTTCTAACTAAAATGCTAAAAAAATTTCTAGCATCGCTTTAGAATTGTGTTGAAAATCTTTACTCGTTTACTTGAAAATAGTTTTAGTTGTTATATCATTCAACACTTTTCTCCACCTAAACTATTTCTAAGGACATTTACTGGATTGTTAAACATTATAAATTTCACAAAAGTATATCAATTTTTTCTAAGATTTTTATTTAAACTTCTTCAAATATAAAACCGGATTTAAAATGGTTTCCTGCAAGATCTGTGGAAAAGTGTTTAAAGCAAAATCAACACTAGAGGTTCACACTCGCTGTCATACTGGAGAAAAACCATACAAATGTGATTAATGCGGGAAATGCTTTTCGCAAAACGGCACACTGCTTGCGCACAACAGAATTCACACTGGTGTAAAGCCATACTCCTGCAACATTTGCAAGAAACTCTTTCGAACTAAGGTGGACATGACGAGGCACGTAAACAGCGTTCATCTGGTTGAAAGGCACTTTCCATGTAGTGACTGTCCTAAAAGGTGTTTCAGCAAGCGTGATCTGAAGATTCATCAAAGAACTCATACAAAAGAAAAACCTTTCATGTGCGACATTTGCAATCGGCGTTTTGCAGTCAAGGCACATTTAACTGCACATTACACTTTACATTTGGGCACTCAAAAGTTCGAGTGTCTTATATGTGAAAAGCGATTCGTCTATGAAGTGGAGCTTGTGCAGCATACTTGGAAACACACCGAGGAGAGACCCTATAACTGCAAGCACTGTGAAAAAACTTTTAATGTACCAAACAGTTTTCGACAACACCTTAAAATTCATAGTGGCCATAAAACTAAGGTCTGTCCACTGTGCAACAAACCTTTTGCTGGAACGTCGGACGCCCAACGACATTTGTTGACTCATCTTGAAGATAGGCCGTTTAAGTGTGATGATTTTGGAAAACGATATAAAACTCAGAAGTGTTTACGAAAACATAATCTAATACATTCAGAGAAGCCTGCAAAGCAATATACGTGTGTAGACTGTGGTAAAAAATACCGTGATAAAGCAGTCCTAAAATCGCACCGTATGACTCACATCAGAGTCAGATTCAATTGCCAGCAGTGCAGCAAAACGTTTTATTATGCAACGGGTTTCAGAAGACATGCAGCTACTCATTATGAAACAGCTACTTTCTCATGCGTAATATGCAATAAGCAATTTACCAGCAAAGGATACATGGCGAGACACATTCAGTCTCACACTGGCGAAAAATCTGAGAAATGCTCACTTTGTTTTCAAAGATTTGCATCTAAACGATTGTTGAGAATTCACCTTTATGGACACACAGGTATTACATCGTACATCTTTAGTTATGCCTTTTGAACTTAAGCTCTATTTCGAACTTTTCACTTTACAAATTTCTATTTGCAGGAATCCCAGATGGAGTATGCGTGTGCCTGTTCTGTAAATTTTGCACAACAACCAACCTTGTACTTGAGCAACATTTGTGCAAACACACGAGAGAAAGGCCTTATAGCTGCCTAGCTTTGTTTTATTAAAACTGCAGTTCAATTACATGTTACAATAATCACACGGTCTCCAGGTTAATTATCAGACGAAACAAATATTTATTCTCTAACGATGTACAACCGATTGTTAACAAAGGATAAGTCGTTTTAAAAGTCTAAATCTAAGGCCGGAGTTTGGCCACCTCTTAGAATATTTTAGCTTATACGGCACTTTTCTACCATACATGTATTATGATAAAATTAGAATATTAATATAGTTTGCGAATTGTTATATTAAATCTACAATAGTACAACACATGTGTGTCCATGTTTGGAAGGATGCATATTTTATTGCATATTTTGTTCCTGTCATATATGTATTCATTCTATACAGTCATTTTGAGTAGCTGCTTAGAGTAGTGCGATAATTCATGAAAAGGGTGAAATGATTTTCAACCGAATGAACATGTTTGTTGTTATACCAAAAATAATTTATTAGCAACAGCAAAATAGGTCTACTGTAAAGAAGTCGAAACATAAATGTCGAATGGTAATAAAGTCGACGGTAAGAAAGTCGAAGCCATTGTAGTCGAATGAAAATGGTAAAAATGTCGAAACCATTATGACCGAAAAAATAAGGTATCAAAGTCGAAAACATTATGATCGAATGCAAACGGTAAAAAAGTCGAAACTAATTTACACCTTAGATTTTACCTTTAGCATTACATGTCGTTGCTCTCTTTGATTTTCATCATACTTCAAAAGTGTTTTTTTAAATTTGTTTAGTTTTAAAACTACACATACAAATGACCACATATTTGTTAAATCTTTTTAATTAAATGGGCTAAAATAACTTTAAACTAGATACATTAACAGGTTATAAAACCTACTCTTCCATCGTTTTTCTAGTCTAAATTCTTATGCATACATATAATGCTATTGCATTCAAATAATCATTTGTGCTCAAATATGAGTTATAATGGCAGACAATTCTTTGTAACCTGTCATTTTCGCTTTCAGTGCAATCGTATTTTTTTACAGGAATCCGACGAACTTGCAAAAGGGTTCCATTATGGTATGATTACTAAATCAATGTATCCGCGCTATTCAAAACACATTTTGTGTAGTGTATCTTGAGATCAAAACGAGAGTAAATTCGGTATTCGATTTGGTTCACAGCAAGTAGTGACAGCTAAGTCATGAAAACAATTGGACTTTATCTGTCATCAGTGCACAAAAGTCGTATTTACGCTAATGTAAAACCGATGTAGCTATGCAAAATGAACTCAAAAAAAGATGGTAGTGTACTTTTTGTACTCTTAACATACACTTTGTGGGAGCTCATATACTTGCCCAAAAAATTTCGACTTTTTCTTGGTTTTATTCGCCCAAAAAGGCGTTCGACATTTTTACCTACTTTAGTTCGCCCAAAATGGGTTTCGGCATTTTTTCCTATTCGCCCATAATGGTTTCGCCTTTCTCACCATCGACTTTATTACCATTCGACTTCTATAATGATATTCTTCCACGAATAATGATGAATCAAAAGTTTAATCCTAAAACTAGTGAGTCAGTTATATTTTTCAAGTCAACGTTTTAAATAATTACAAATAGTAGCATACGCTATCCTTGCATGCTTTAAAGATCCATCTAGAATCCAATTACGGGTACATTTGCAAATGCTAGATTTGAGACTACCAACTTCCTTTTAACGAAGGCCAAAGATTTAGATAAATTGATAGTAGGTTTCATTATTTTTTATTGTACTATATCGTCGTTATTTGATGTGCACACTACTTTGCTCAGTAGGTCTACGTGACTTCTTAGTGGATTACCAATTTCAAAGAATTTCCTGAACTGTTCTGGGCTTTATAGGCAAAGGATTTTCGTGAAATAATATTAACAAATCTACCAAACACACTTCCAGATACTACTTGTATCTGTAAAATTCTAGGCAAATAATCCTTAAGCAAGTAGGTAGAGTCATTCAAAGGTAGAAGTTTTGGCAGTGTAGGATAGTGTTTTCCCGAAACCAATCAACTGTATTGTTGTATCGTACAGCAGTAACCACGGACTATTTGTTAGTCTACATTCAGCATTCATACTAAATGTTACCTATCAAAGAAGTTAATCAAATCGCTAGCCTGGAACAAAAGTGTAAACGCCAATTGTTAGTGCTAGAAGATTTACTGACAAATTTTAAAATTAAGTGCGTTCTGAATATATAATTCCTTTCAAATAAAATTTCTAGTTTTTGCTCTTTGTTCATACTATTGGTTTGAAAAACTTTTAAAATAGTTTAAAATGTCACCTTCGGCATTTCCGTGCAACATCTGTGGCAAGTTATTATCTCGAGCAGATCATTTAAAAAACCATAAAAAGGATGACCGATAAGTAAAGTCACAAAATTTATTTTATGGGGGAAATCTTACAAACGAATCCATGGACAATAACTAATGTACCGTTAAACACATACAACATTGCGTACTTACTGCAAAAATACCCCATTGTATTTTGAATTGTCAATGGGAAGTTATGACGAATTGTTTAAAACAGTACTTGTTGGCAGTTTTCCCGGTTTTTTAAAGCATAACTTTACGTATAAGTTTCTGAACTTAGAACTTTTAGACTTTTTCAAACAAACTAAACGTTAAATCACTCTACTTAAAATGGGCTTTCAGACGAGCTATGAATGATCATTTACTTCTTTGATTTATAAAAGTTATACGCATGTCAACTTTTGGGCTCTTTTTGTAAATTATTATTATATTATTTATTAAAGATCAATTCAATAGCATCTTGCACAGTTATACCACACGTTAGTATAACTGAAAATGATACAAAATGGAGAAAAGCAAGTAACAAATAAACTAATCTTAAAACTAGAAGAGGTTACAAGCAGCCAGTCAAGGCGCTGTGCACTTGGAAAAGGAAACAAAGGAAAGTAAAAGAATTAATGATAGTAACTTAGCATTTATCGCGTAACATTTTTACTAAACAAGGTATTGTAGAACGTCGGTATCTTTCATATTTACAGACTACAAGTCTAAAGTTATGTTTATTTTTGTTGTACCGACTACTAAAGTTTGGCTTTCTTTTTATTTGATGGACAGTTAGCCAGTGAATAAATCTTTTATTCTTTATAAGTTTTTTACCAAAGCTTAGCATAAGGTCCAACGTTGCTCTATATTGACAATACCAAGTTTAGTACAAGTAAAAAGATAGTTTGAGCTAGATATATACACACCGCTTATTATTGATAGAGCCCTCTTTTCAACACTAATAAGTTTCTTAGTCAGTTCAACAGTTACGTAGTTAAACCATAGTACAGAGCAGTATTCTAAAATACTACGAACATGGAGAGTTATAAAGTTTAATTAAAAAAGTTGAGGATAACCCAAAATACTTAAGCTTACGCAGAATGTATAATTTTTTACAGGCTTTAGTGTACACGAGATTGATATGATCACTCCAATCACAGTTGTTATTGATCATTACTCCAAGCAACTTACTCGCACTGACATGACAGATTTCTGTACCATTTATGTCTATCTTTACATTACTACTGAGAGATTTACCCTTAGACCTATCAATTACAATTACATGGCTTTTAATGGGATTCAGGCACATATTATTTAATGAAAGTATTTGATTGGTACAATTGACATATTCATTCATTTTAGGTTGACTATTATACTCGACACACTCAGCAATGCACATATCGTCTACAAACGCATTTAATATATTATTTGGGCAAGAATGTTTATTATAGAAGTTCAATAAAACACTATTAACTAGTATGATGAACAACAGAACCGCTGACTTTGTTCTTTGAGGCGTCCCATTATTAAGTGGTAGGAATTTGGACAATACATTTTGGTGCTTAGTACATTGTACCCTATTGCGGAGAAAGTCAGCTATCCATAAAATATCATTTTCATTTACCCCTAATTCTTGTAAGCATCTTATAACAATGTTGTTGTCAACAAGGTCATACGCCTTTGAAAGATCGAGTAGGACCAATATAATATAAGTATTTAGTTTGTCTAGGAATTTCAGGACAAACTCGTACAAAGAGACCAGATAGTGTACTGTGGAAGAAAATTTTATGGCACCAAATTGAGATGAATTAAGCTTGTCAATAACTTGATTGTAAATTTTGTGAACCATAAAGTCTTCCATAATCTTACCATAGATATTTGTCTGAGTAATTGGTCTAAGATTATTTAGGGTTACATGCATAATGTCTTTTGGTACTGGGGTTACAAAGCCTCTTTTCCACTCACTTGGGACTACTTTTTCTTTAAAACTAAAATTTATTATATGTGTATACAGGGGTACAATTAGTACAGCAGCAAACCTTAGAAACCGAGCTGGTAGAGCACTGGGTACATTGGACTTTTTTATATTTATTTTCTCAAAACGCTTAAGAACTTGAAATTCGTTAACCTGTAAGCACTTCTTGTTGTTACCTTTATCAGAACTCTCAGAAATAGGGTCATATCTGTTGTTGATTTCAGTGAAATGTGCATTGATTTTATTAAGCACTGACTTAGTTTTCATATTTTCACTAAGTGCTATTTGTTCAACCGGGGATAACTTGTATTTTAATGAACATATTGTATTTACAACACTATGGAGCTTATCTGGTTTAACGTCAACTTGTTTTTGTATTTTATTTGAGTACTCTTGTTTAGCCATTCTTATTTTATTGTCTAGTTCAGTTTTCATTTGATAATATTCAAAACATCTAGGTTTGGTTTTCTTGAAAGTTTTAAAAAGGGTGGATAATTCTGCTGTGATCCAAGTATTATCATTTGTCTTAATTCTTTTCTCTTTCAATGGAAAACATGTTTCAAAGGCATTAATCAGTACACTATCCATGAACGCTACCTTAGAATCAATAGAGTTGGAGCCATAAAATTTAGTCCAGTCAGTATTTTCTACAAGAAAGGCAAAGTCAGATAAATTATCCCTATTGTAATCTCGGTATTTGACAACTTTAGTTGATATCAAGTTTTGTTTACATGTTATACTGGGTAAAAGCTCAATGCAGATATGGTGATAAGAACTGTTCTTTAGTAGTGGTAGTGGAGATGGGCTCCTGAACCAGTTATTCATATTACTAAAGGCTAAATCAAGTTTGGCTTTCTTGCAATGGGTTATATCATAGAAGGTTGGAAAATTAATAAGTTGACACAAATTTGTGGTACTAGCAAATGAATTACTATAACGCCATTTGTTAAAGTCACCAACAATCATACAGCCAGGTGAAAAATATTTCTTACTAATATTTTCGAATGCGCTTGTTAAACTTTTAAAAAGGTTATTATGTACTGCCTTGTTACTATTTGGAGGTAGGTAAACGACAGCAATTGCAATTATTGATACGGACTTGGGTAAATACTTAGGTCTTATTAACACCCAAGTTATTTCAAACTCCTTGCTATTGTTATGTACATAATTCTTAAAATGTGTGGACTGAATGTTGCTACGTATAAATATAGCAGTACCTCCCCCATTTCTTAATTCTCGTTTCGTCTCAAAAACATTAAAATTATGCATGTTGATGCCTTTGTTACAATTACCCCAAGTTTCTGAGCGATTGCATCATAATCTAGACTATACCAATATAAAGTTTCTAATTTTTCGTCATTAAGGAACAAGCGTTAGTATATAATAATCTCGGAAAATGATAAGAGTTACGAATATTGACCAAAGGCGCTTATACTGAATTGTTGATTGTCTTGGTTCTTCGCTTTACTCCTCCACTCTTACCACGCTTTCTTCTTTTTATGTTGATTCCCACTAGCTTCCAGTAATAATTTATGTCCGTTAGGATCCAGGATTCACACAAAACTTTTGATGCAAAAAAATGCCTTTAACTACTACAAAATGCTGTTAGAATCACACTTTATTGTCCGCGACCGGTTTCAGTAGGTCATCTTCAGGCAGACTGGAATTTTGAATAAAATTTTTACATAGGAAAATATTATTACATTGACTCGAAAATGTTTTAGAATTTTTAGAATATTTTTACAATTATGTTTTTGCTTTACTGGCTACTACAATTACCTTTAACGGAGAGACGATTTTCCGACTCTAGCTTAGTCATTTGGTGTATAAAATGTGAATGTTAAAAGTGACAAGATGTGTACAATGTAAAGCTTCAGAGAGAAGGTAATAGAGTCCTTTTAGTATGTATATTATTATAATGTGACTCGATATATATTTGTTACAGATTCTTATCAAACTATATGTTTCTTATTTTTAAGCATAAATTCTAGTTTTTCAGTATTGCAATATACCATTTTTAGTTTCAGTTCGTCAATCACCTTTCGTATATTTGGTTGAAAACATGTTTGCATTTCGTTTTCCAGCATTTGTTTAATAGTTGGTCCTAGGTTATTCACATTTGAATAAAATGGAACCACTATACATATCTCGTTTTCAACATCGGTAGACTCATTACTAGGAATACTATACTTGTTTACAAGTTCTGGATTATTCATAGACAAGCTTATGTTAAGAAATTTACTCGATGATTTCAACAAGTCTGTTCTTCCTTTTTCTAATAATCGTTCCTTACAGCTATTTAGATATTCTTTTGGGTATCCTCTCATAAGAAAAAAGTCCATCATTTTTTCTAGTTCATTTAGAAAAACCTCGTTATTGCTACAAATTCGTTTTATACGTATTCCTTGACTAAAAGGTAATGCTTTTAGTAAATGTTGTGGATGATTAGAATAAAATGATAAGTATAGATTTTTAGACATAGATTTTTTGTATAAACTAGTTATAACAACATGGTTAATCAGTTCTACTTGAACGTCTAAAAAATTGATATGATTATCACTATAAGAAACGGTAAAGGTTAAATATTCGTGATGAAAAAGTACTTTTGTCCATGAATCAAAACAAGCGATATCTGTACAGTCCACTATCATGAAGCCATCGTCGACGAAACGAACATTAAATATTATTTCTGCTTTGTTAAGCATTTCTCGGATTTCATAATATGCTGTTATATTTGCTACAGATACTGATGCACAATTTCCCATTTGAATACCTTGTCTTTGGAAGTAAAATTGGTTATCATATGCTAAATATGAATAATCCAAAGAGAGGTGAAGTATGCTATTTAGGTTGTTGTTGCTTATTCTATGTACTACGTTTGTTTTATGTGCGTATTCATTGTAAGCTTGTGTGCAGTATTTTTTACAGTTTTGAATTTTTAAGTTGGTATACATACTGTCTATGTCATATACTAGAAGTTTGTATTTTCGGTTTGGATCTAGTTTAACATTTTCCAGTAAAATTAGAAAGTGTGTTGTGTCTAAAAGTACTGTAGGTAATGTACACATAATAGGTTTAAGAATATAATCCAAATAACCGCTAATATATCTGTTTATTGTCTGACATGTACTGCTGATTGGTCGCCCTGGTGGAAATTTTGTGTATGTTTTATGTACCTTTGGAATTATGTAGAATGTTGCTGGATGATGAAGTGCATTCACCAAGTTACTCAAAGGGAAATCATGCGTAATTTCCATCTTAAGGGCTTTTGCTTTATCACTGAATGTATCCATGGCCATTTCATATTGTGTTTTGCACGATGGAGAATATATATTCTCATCAGAAAGTTGTCTTACTATTTCTACATGATACCATTCATTTTTAATGATACAAATACCAGCGTTCTTGTCGGCATTTTTTATTAACAGATTATTTGTTTCTAGAAATATGGCACAATTTTTTATAATAGCTTTAGGAGGAAAATCGTACTTATTGCATCTCTTGCTAATATTATTAAACATGTCCTGAATCAAAGTCGGATTTCCAAATATTTCGTCAAATATTTTTGGTAAACGTTTAGATGGCATGATACTTTTTTTACATTTATGTAAAAATCTATCCAATTCATCGAATTCGTTATTTAATTCTAATAATTGGTAGTGGATATTCCAAGATATGCGTCTTAAGTTATCTTTCATTTTTTAGAAAATAAATTATATTTTGGCCTAAATGTTGGTATAAAATTTAAACCCAGTGCTAGAACGAATTTTACAAAATATGGTATATTTGAGTTATCTGACAAGTTATGAATGTATGAATTGTTATAAATAAGTTTGTGTATGTTATATGCGATTTTGTTTTGTTTTTTTGTCAATTTTGTGCCTAATAACTTACTCATATTTATGAACCTCTTGACAACTGAGTTGGTGACATGCCCAGATGGAGCATTAAGTTGTTGTCGGAGTAAAGTTGGACTATTTGAATAGTCGCTCGTAGCAAAGGTTATCCTGCTAGTTGATCCACTTCCTTCGAAGAGAAATTCAAACAGCTTTTCATTAGAAAGGTGACCATTTCCTACTACACCGGTGTTCCATTCTTTCTCGTAGGAATTTCTTAGTAAATGCAGATCTATACTAGAGTGGATTTTAGGCGTTTTACAGCCTTGTTCCGGGCTTGATTGGTTAGAGGTAGCACCAATTTGATCTAATGATTCTGAGCGACGCCGTTCCATATTTCTCTTTTTGCTTGTCATCTCGGTCCAACCTAGTTCGGTTTTCTTTGGGCTTTGACTACTAGTATTTTCTTCGGTGTCAAGTTCCATTTGGTTTTGATCATTTCCAAGGTCATCAGTAGACGTATTCAGGTTCGAGTGTTGAGAGTGGTTAGACTTGGAATCATCCTTGTTATCTTCGTCTGATTGATCAAGGGTGTCAACTGACTTGCTGCTGATTTCAGGGAAGGTGACTTGATTCTTGGGGCACATTTTCTTCTCATGACCTCTTTCACCACATAAGAAGCATTTTTAGGCCCCATGTTCAATTTTTACATTGATCATATCACAGCCAAAGTCGATCCGAGTAAAGTTGGGTATCACAGTTTCTTCAGTGTTTAGTAACATTCGTACCACAAGAGTGTGAGACTTGATATGAGAGAAGCAGTCTGGCAGATCCTTAATGGGAAGCCTTTTAATTTCACTTTTTATTTGACCATACGCACTGAGAAACCGCAGTAAGGGATCATAGTTTTCAACTATGGGAACACCTTTAATAAACAGTTTTGATTGCAGGTGCAAACGCATGGATCAATATTACAATCCCATTAACAGATAATTTCCCAAGTTCAACTGCTTTGTCACACTCATCACTCTTATTGAAAAAAACACCATAGTTATTTCCACTAATTTTCCCGAAAGATAAGATAAACTGTGGATTAATAATTTTTGCTAGTGGTTTTAAGTAATCACAAATTTTTAACTCCTTATGGCATTTGAGTACAATACCATGTAGTTCGGATTTCTCCGACATGGCTAGGCGAGATGGCAGAGCCACTCACATTCAGAAATATTTTGTTTCTCTAGCTCAGGAGAGGTTTGTGTCTCAGTCTGAGGTATGAGGTATCTCAGTTTAAGTAAAATTTTGATGAAGATTTTGTGGTAAAAGTTTACACAATTTATATTTCATGTTTTCTATGATTATCCTAAATTATGATTATCTATGATTATGATTATGTGGAAAATGCTTAAAAGTACCCTGTACTTTCTTGGCTGATTTATACCACAACGTACATACGTATACATTCTTTAGTGATAAACATTACGTCCAATCGTCAATCGGGTACTTTTTTTACCTTAAACTTTACTCGCATTCAAATCGTTTCGGCTTTGCTGCGTAGACAGCTTTGAAACTAATCTGTTCTACACTCATAAAACACAAGAAAAAAATAAGAAATCCGGATTATTCACTAAACGTCTTTTATGCTAAATCTGTCAAAAGGATTCAGGAAATATCGCTAAACGTTCCTACTTTTTAAAATATTATCTATTTCAGCAGTCTTCTTGTTATAAATGGACTAAAAATAAAAGGCTTCGAGTTTAAAACTCAGTTAATAAAATTTGCCGATTGTTCTTGTTTGTACTTGTCAAATGTACTTTAGTTTATCCTTTAGGTGTTGCTGACAAGGTAAAAGTCTGCGTGTTCTGCAATTATTGCACGTCAATATCACAAGTTTGATAACGATTTGTACGCTTACACTAAGGAGAGGTTGTTTTTCTGTCGCTTCTGTTTGTGTGAGTTCTGTAGAGATTACGTCCGTAGACAGCACAAATGCTCTGAGAAAAAACTTCTAGTACTAGAACCAGGAAAAAGAATGTTTATGGTTACCCAGGTTCGTAAATTGATTGCTAAAATGTGACACCCGTTTTGTGTATTCTTTATAATCCTATACTATAATTAGTTCGACAAATTTTGGGAAACGGACAAATTTGCACCCGATAAATATCTATAAAAAACCAAATGCTAACACCGGATTAAATGCCCAATGCTAACACCGTATTAAATGCCCAATGCTAACACCGGATTAAATGCCCAATGCTAACACCGTATTAAATGCCCAATGGTAACACCGTATTAAACCCCTAATGCTAACACCATAATAAATGCAAAAATGCTAACACCGTAATCAATTCCCAATGCTAACACCGTAATCAATGCCCAATGCTAACACCGTAATCAATGCTCAATGCTAACACCGTATTTAATGTTCAATACTAATATCGTAATGTTAAAGTATCCCATGTTTACACCGTGTTAAAACATCCCATGCTAACACCGTGTAAAATATCCCATGCTAACACCGTTTAAAATATCCCATGCTAACACCGTGTTAAAGTATATTATGCTAACACCGTGTAAAAATATCCCATGCTAAAACTGAGTTAAAATATTCCATGCTAACACTGGGTTAAAATATTCTATGCTAACACCGTGTTAATATATCGCATGATAACACCGTGTTAAAATATCCCATGCTAACATCGTGCTAAAATATATTATGCTAACACCGTGTAAAAATATCCCATGCTAAAACCGAGTTAAAATATTCCATGCTAACACTGGGTTAAAATATTCCATGCTAACACTGGGTTAAAATATTCCATGCTAACACTGGGTTAAAATATTCCATGCTAACACCGCGTTAAAATATATTATGCTAACACCGTGTAAAAATATCCCATGCTAACACCGTGCCAAAATATATTATGCTAACACCGTGTAAAAATATCCCATGCTAAAACTGAGTTTAAATATTTCATGCTAACACTGGGTTAAAATATTCCATGCTAACACCGTGTTAATATATCGCATGATAACACCGTGTTAAAATATCCCATGCTAACACCGTGTTAAAATATATTATGCTAACACCGTGTAAAAGTATCCCATGCTAAAACTGAGTTAAAATATTCCATGCTAACACTGGGTTAAAATATCTCATGTTAACACTGCGTCAAATTTCCATTTTAATAACGTGTTAATATACAGCGTAAGCATTGTGTTAAAATTCCATGCTTAACACTGTTGAATTTCAATTTCTACGCTTTATAAAATTTAGAGACTGTATGACAGCGTGCACCGTGCACCAATACCAATCATTGCTTAAATTTTTAAATAAAACATCCTTAACAGACATTTGATTCATAAATGCATAAAGTTGTCACAACTACAGAAGCCTAACTTTAAATGCGTGGGGTAATTATAAATGCACGCAGGTATATATAAATGCACACATTTAATCATAAATACACGCATTTAATCATCTGGACGCAAAGTATCATTGCGCACAATTTCTCAGAGGATATGTGATTACGATTCGCATTTCGTGAAACCGGTTCACCGGCGCTCGTTATTTATATCATTAGGTCCATGTTGTTTAAAATTAAATTACTATTCTCTTACAAGTTGTGATTGACTTTGATAGTTATACACTAATAAAACTATCACAATTCCTATTGGAGATAACATCATCTATTGTATATTATCAAACCTTGCTAAGCTTAAGAATTGCTTAACTGATACTTTGGCAACCATGTTATATTTCTGTTGAATGTAGCACATTGAAGTCGTTTATACACAAACACTTACACAATAAACGAAACATTCACAAGCATATCAATAAACTCTTCAGGCTAAAACAACTACAATAATATTTCAAACTCGAACGTGGAAATTATTTTGCGACTCGGCGACGGCATCGCCGAGATTTTTGGCTAAAAACCCCGAGTTTTTTTGGGGACTCTGGATTTTTTTAAATTTCAGATACCCTTCAAAATGGAAGAAATTATTTATTTTTTTGAAAAACTCGGGATTTTTTAGACTCAACTCTGGATTTTCAAGGGTAAACTAGGGATTTTTAAGGGCAAACCCGGGATTTTTTTTTGAAAAATCGGGTTGACGAAGATTGCGACGCCGACCAATTTCAAAGATTTTCCACATCCGGCAGTTTTCAAAGAGATTTTGATTTATTGCAAACACTTATTTATTATATAACATTTATTTTGATTATTGAATCTGGACTCATATAACCGAAAATTTTAAAACACCATAATACTGCATTTCATACCAATACTTGCTCTGCAACCCATAACCGCGGCGCCTTAATTGCATGGGTTTAACTCCTTTAATTTTAATCATTTAGCAGGTTCTGTTTTATGTCACAAGGTGTGTTTTATCTTATCACAAGGACTATCTTAAGAGAACAAGCGTTTTAAATGCATTACATTCTCATGCATAGACATATCTGTTCAAAAGGACTTAATTCAACACTGCTTATTTTATTTAAATTATTCAGCCTGAAGGCCATTATTTTAGGAAATATAAATCAACAATATGCATTAAAATTAAAATGTGGTGGTACTTAACATATTAATACTTAGCTATCATGTATATTTACAATTTAAAAATAAAACGTTAAGAGGTTGAGACCAGTGTGTAGTAGCAAATTTACAAGCACCGATGACCAACAAGGACATTCAGACAGACGAACGCATAAAAGTAACTGAATTAATTGCAATAAAGTCTTCGTCCGTAAAGCTCATTTCGTGCAATTTTTCAAACTAGCCATTCATACAACAAATAGGCCATCCTGTTATAGTTACCAACTCAAGCAGACATGCTAACCGTTATTCCTAAAAATAAATTACAAATCAATAGACGAAAGTATATAATGTAACATTTTTTGTGTTACTATCTTACGTGTATGTGTGTTCGAATGTGTGCCTGCAGTCTAGCTGGAAACTTGAATCTTTCCGAACAAAATATGCATTTTTCAGGCTTGTCTTCTAAGTGAATCCTGAGATGCTTTATCATATCGTCTTTTCGAAAGAAACATTTTTTGCAAATTTCACAGGGAACCAGACGCTCGTCTAAGTGAACAGTTATGTGTTTTTTTGAAGTTCAGAGCTTGTGTAAAACGCCTTTTGGCAAATACCACATTGATGTGGTTTAATCCCATAGTGTGTTAGCAGATGCCTTTTCATAGCAACGTTATTAAAATAACTTTTATCGCAGTATTCGCATTTAAGCTCTTTCAATGGTTTTCCCTTGTGCATAGCTTTATGATCGTCAAGTCCTGTCCGAGATTTGTATCGTTTGCCGCAATCATTACATCTGTATGGCAACTCTGCAATGTGGGTCTTCAAATGGCACGTAACGCGTCTTTTTGTCGGAAAATGTTTGTTGCATAAATGACATGCATGCGAGCTCTGTTGGCTGTGGGTATTTTGATGGTGTACTAGATTTCCACGAACGGCAAAGGTCATGGAGCAATGTTCGCAGCTGTATGGTTTTTCTCCTATGTGCATTCGAAAATGCTCATCTAGACCCGTCTTTGAAGTAAATTTCTATTCACAAAATACACACCCATAATATGCTTTCACGTTTAAGTGTAGGGTTCGTATGTGTCGCTTAAGATTTCCATTTTCCAAAAAACTTTTACCGCATTCGTCACATTTGTATTGATGGTTCCCTATCAAAGTACATATTTCCAAGCGTTGCGCTGGCAAGAGAGCAGATTTGGCTTCATAGCATAGTTACTAAAATGTCGGAAAATCACCATGCTAATTAGTATGTAAAATTAGAAGTTTCTAATTCGAATCTTGGGAATGTCAATACCACGAACAGTTTTTGCTCATATTATATCATTTTTTGCCAACTAATGACAAATTTGGTTTTGAGTAACAAAAAGTCCTTCAAAAAGCCCATTCAGATGCTGTTTCGATGAACCATCATATACTTTTATACCATCTAGGTTTAAACAAGAAATTACATATTATTATGCATAACCCTATAGACTGCGCATACGTTGTTTAACAACGTTTTTATCCATTATGTTGTTATAACATATAACAACAACAAAATAACAACAACAATGTTGTTAGTAAAATAGTAAAAGCCTTTTACTATTTTACTACTATGACACATTGTGGGGCTAATCGAGATGGTGTATTTTTCCTATTAACAGCATTATTATCGTAGTAGTAGTAGTAGTCGCATTGTAGACAATACAAGTTTTAAACATGACAAGAAGTACCTTTTGCTACTCCAAAAAACAAATTTGTAATTAGTCGGCAAAAAATTATATAATAATATGATATTTTATATCATACAAACCGATTTTTATATAAATAAACAAGATCGGTTTCAAATGTACCTTTTACTATTTTACTAACAACGTATGCGCAGTCTATAGGGTTATGCATAATAATATGTAATTTCTTGTTTAAACCTAGATGGTATAAAAGTATATGATGGTTCATCGAAACAGCATCTGAATGGGCTTTTTGAAGGACTTTTTGTTACTCAAAACCAAATTTGTCATTAGTCGGCAAAAAATGATATAATATGAGCAAAAACTGTTCGTGGTATTGACATTCCCAAGATTCGAATTAGAAACTTCTAATTTTACATACTAATTAGCATGGTGATTTTCCGACATTTTAGTAACTATGCTATGAAGCCAAATCTGCTCTCTTGCCAGCGCAACGCTTGGAAATATGTACTTTGATAGGGAACCATCAATAATGCGGCTCCTCTTGGCTATGGATTTTTTCATGCCTTGTAAGATTACATAAAAGGCTAAATGTCTTGTTACATGTTTTGCACTGGAATGGTTTTTCGCCCGTATGTGCTCTCTGATGTTGACTGATGTTGTAATAAGTGGGCGTTTAAAAAAAACGTTTGCTGCAAACAGTGCATGAGTAAAGTTTGCTTGATAATAAAGCTACCTCGTGCACTTGTTTCACATGCCGAAGCATGTTTTCTTTTTGAAGAAATTGAGTATTGCATATTTCACACTCAAAAAATTGTTTGTCAGAGTGAGCAAGACTATGATTTTTTAGTTCTGCTATAGTAGGAAACGACATGTCGCAGTGCTTGCACTTGTAAGACTTGTGTTTTACAAGATGCTTGCTAAGGGAAGATTTCGACTGGATTTCCATGTCGCACTCTTCACACTGAAATGTCTTTTCAGATTGGTTAATATGGTGAAGTCGCACATGGTGTTTTAAGGCAGATCCATCCTTGTACCGATTGCCACAGTCTTGACATTTGTACGGTTTTTCTTCAAGATGGCTGGCAAGATGTCTTAGTGCATCTTCCTTCTTGACAAATGTTTTATCGCACAAGTGGCACTGATGCAATTTTGTACTTTTGTGAAATACTTTATGGCTGCATTTTGGGGGTAGGGGTGCGTTTAGGGGTGGGGGTGCGTAGGGGTGCATTTTAGTAACTCCCTAAATTTAGTTTTACACTGTGGCATACATTTATTGCTCATTGAAGATTTTATAGTATTAAGTTTCTAGAAGTAAGGGTAATAAGCTTGTTGCATAGCAAAGAGAGTTATTGCAGATATCGTTGTGGTTGTCATTGTGTCTGCCCGTAGACATTTTAAACTCAGACAATCAGGCTCTAAGCCAAACAAATGGATTTATCTATGCTAGTATGTTCTAAATTGGCAAAATTTGTTTACGCTAGGCTACTAACCTTTTTTGTTATAAATTTGGTTATGCAATAGGCAAGTGTACATATTGTAAGTATATGTGAATATTTTTGGTTTGTTTACTGTGTTTGCAATATACGTATATATACTATATATTAGTTAGTTGATGATCTGACCTGTTTTAGACTATATTTGGTTCATGGAATTACTTTAACTACTGATGTCCTTCAGAATCTGTATTGTTATTTTCTGGAAAGCAGCTTGATGTAGATACAATAACACGTTAACAAAACCAATACCAATTTGAATAGCAATGTGCATCAAAACGTTTCTTAACTCAACATCTGCTCAAATTCTCATTTAAGAGGCTACCTTTAGGGAAATACTGTATAAGTGTACAATATGCGGAAATCGATTCAAAGGCAGTAGTGGATTGAAGTACCATGAAAATATTCACAGACGAAAACCACAGTTAGAATCCACTGAGTGCGACATAAAGTTAATACACAAACGGGAACTTAAAAGACATAATTATTTAGAACACCTTTTCGAGGTAATGTAATTTGCCATATTCCAAAACATATATAAATATGAGCGACCCTTTTTCTGCCGGATGTGTTTGCAGGAGTTTAGTAATAAAATTGTCAAGCATGAGAAGAAATGTGAAACATATGTTAAAGTATTGTTGGCTTTGTAAATTAGTGGTTAGTTTATTTTATATTTTAATCAATATTAGTAAATGTCCATATAAGTTAATAGAAAACTATTTAAATTAATCAGAAAAATTCAAAACATCTTGTATAAATAGGCTTTCATAAAATCTAAACTCATAAACAGGAAACTACATCACTGTAAATATATGAATAAAAGAATAAAAATTATTTCCAAGAAAACAATGTAAGCACTGCAACATATTCTCCTAAGGAGCATATTCTAAAAAACAGAGATTTCGCTAAAAAAAATCTCAATACCAAACGCTGGTTTTGTAAACTTACGAACTAATAAACTTAATTAGCATTGCCATAGACAGTATCATTTTTTTTCTAATCAGCGTATTTCCCCGTGGTTCGTGGTGGAATATAATTAAATTTTACAACTTTGTTGGTGCTCCTTGCGAATATCCATGACAAGTGTGTTGTAGCATTTCATCTCCAAAACTGAAAAACGCAGAAAGCAAAACAAAAAAAGCGTTGTCACGTAAAGCCTTTCGTCATTCGGCAAGATTGCTGCCAAACCAAACGTTAATGCAAAAATTGCTCCAACAAGGTTCCTCCAACCAAATAAAAAAGTTCGAAGGACTGCCAAAAGTCGATGCTGCCGGAAAAATGTTTCACGATTCATTCATATCATAACAGTTCTAAGGACCATGTACACAGGTGTATGTATTTGTAAATAAAATTTGCAATATTCAACATCGTAAATAATTTCTAAATAATCTCACCAAAGTTTTGCAGTTGGGTCCTACAAACAATTGTAGTGTCGTCATCACGTGAAGCAACGTCTCAACGGGAAGTGAAAAAAGTGTTAATACACCAAAAAAAGACGAAAAATTAACTGCAGGGAAATGAAGAAAACGATTCAATTAAATTCTTTCAATTCGTTTCCAAATTAAAAAATATTATAGCGTTTCCAAAAGTATATGACTTACCCAAACCACACGCAAATTCCCCATGTAAACCCCACTTGCAAAAGGCTTCTTGCTTTTCTAGAATCAACGGCATTCTTTGGACGGCTCCGCATAATGACATGAACACTAACATTATAGAAAATACGTAGTGCTACGACGGATAAAAAGTAATCGATTATTAAACACATCAGTTTTTTATACAATTACGTGTAAAATAATTAATGGATTATTAAGTTTATCAAGTAGTTGCTTACGAATTGCAGCTTTGCAACAGCCATCAATTGTCTCCATCCAAAATATATTACGGTTTTAAAGGTCTCAACGTTTGCCTTCCTCATTTTATTTATTCTCAATATGTAAGGGCAAACTAATTTTTAACAACTGATTTTATTACAATTTATATTCCTGACAAAAAATTGAAGAGCGGTAACCTTACAGAAGCTCACGAAAATATAAACTGTCCAACTACGAGCAAAGAAGTACGTTTGGATGATTTTGTCCAAGGCACATATTTTGGATTTTGTGATGTATTGTTAAACTTTACAAGTACAAAAGTTGGTTTTACTAAATAAATCCAAAATATAATCCTCTTAAATATTTTTCCTTTAATGTAAAAATAAGAAACCCCCTTTCTCTCTAAGCTTTTTTAACATATGCATATACCTATATGAAAAACATTTTGGAATGTGATTAGTACATTATTGGTAAATAATAGTGCTTTTCGCTTTGTTTCATTCTTAATATACAGTAAACATTAAAACTTTTCACATTTTAGACAGCAAAATTAATAACAAATAGCAACAATGCGGTATCGAAAACCAGAATGGAGATTTCCAAATTGCAGAAACAATGGTAAAATTTCACATTTCTGGGAAGGTAAAATTTTTTGTTTTATTTTGTATTTGCGTCTAATAAAAGACTGAATTGGATTACTTACAATATCGGCTTAGCAACCGACGGACTAAGGTACCTGAAAAACATTAAAACTAAGTTATACACGTGAATTCAGTATTTCCGAAGCAATGGTAATATGTATTTAGCTTCAATACTGTCCTTCTACTCCAGTCTAATCCCTTAGCTTAAGATATGTAAGAATGTGCTACAATACAACTTCTTTTTTTCCATTGGCCATTTCTCAGAATTATACGATTTCCTATAGCAGAAAAGTACAAGAAAAATCTTGACCGCCCACAAAACACAAAAATGTCCAAGGAACATTGAACACCTGTTTATTTGTTGGTACGTTTTAACCAATTCAACTCCTATTTTATTTATGCATTCCTTTTATGTTCTAATCTATAAGTAGCAAAAATACTGTATTTTAATTAACAAAATGGTGCTTGGCAGTTGTCAAGTATGTATAAATAAGCGGTAAATTATGAGTTCCCTATAAATGCTAAAACATGAAATAATATATGCAGGCTATATTTTTTACCCATGCATGCAATTTTAAACAGCTGAAACAATTTAACAGAAACGAGAACATATTACATTGGAGTATTACTTAAGAAAATACAAAAATTCGGTTTTATAGTACGGGTAGTTTCATTTCCCGAAATAGTCATCGATGCTGAAACTTTTCCGCCGTTGTCACTACCTGCACCGCAAAAATAGATTTGGCCACGTCCTTTCCATTAGGCACGTGATACTTAGGCAATTGTAGCAAATAGTTTGGTCATAAAGACAAGTTACTTTTCACAAAGCATCTCGTTCTAGTAGACAGTTCAAGGTTACATCATTTCTACTAACGCTTCCGTATCGTCTCGTTTTCATAACAACCTATTTTACACACTGGCAGATTAAGTGGTGGCTCACATACAACAATAAGTCATAAAGCCATAAATACAATATTAATCACTTGTTCTCAAACAGTGCAAGTCTATGTGATACACAGACCACATCTGAAAGCAATGATTGCAACAGTGTAGCCACGTGTTAGAGTTGCTCAAGTCAGTTAAGTAGGAAAAACTACAAACATTGTCAACAATACAGCGTATTTAGTGACATTTGCTCATTGCTCCATTCAATTCCTAAGTATCTGTGTGTACAAAAATGGAAAATAATATATTATTTAAGTGCGACATATGCGACAAAATATGTCAGAGTAAACTCAATCTTGTAGAACACAGAAACGCGCACCTTGGCAAGAAACCATACCAGTGTAAATTTTGCGGCAAGCGTTTTGCATGGTTGAGCAATTGGACTCAACACGAATTCGTCACACAAGTGCAAAGCTCTTTACTTGTGTGGCTTGTAATAAAAAATGGGTTTTCCGGCGGGAATTGCTATATCATCAGAAAAAGTATACTGGTGAAAAACCGTTTGAATGCAAAGTGTGTACTTTAAAATTTACGCTAAAATGTGGTTTAAAAATTCATCAAAGAACTCATTTAAACGAAGCAAGATACCTGTGCAAGATATCTGTGCAAAGTTTGTGGGAAAAGCTATATTTCTAGAAGTCGTTTAGAACAGCAAGAAATTAAAAGCCATAGCAATAGTCACGGTAATAAAAGAATTTCAGGTATATGCTATATGCGCCCAGTTTTATCACATTTGTGTAAATATACTGAAATGTATACTGATTTAGTAATTTATTTTCAGAAAAACCATGCCAACCTTTACCACCCGGAAGAACCGGTTTACAGCTGTATGAATCCGTCCCCAGAATAGCACCGTTGGTTCCATGTATGATTTGCGGCCTGATATTTAACAACCCATTAAATCTAGAAAGGCATAACATTAAAGCCCATGCAAATGATTGCGCAAAGTGTTTCCAAAAGTTTACCCGACTTGCTGACATGAAAAAACACTACGATACTGTTCACTTGAAAAAGACAATTTTTTAATGTAATTTTTGTAATGGCTGCTTTTCAACTAAAGATGACTTGGAAAATCATAAAAGCAAGCACACTGGAGAAAGGTCGTTTGTCTGTAGTCAATGCCCCAAAAGTTATGATGATCTGCATCGACATGAAAAAATCCATCACGCCAGGCAGGCACATGCAACGTTTGAATGCGATAAAATATACAATAATAAATTGGATCTGGAAGAACATAATAGGACTCACATTGAATGCGACCAATGTGCCGAAACGTTTTCAACAAAAAAGGAATTAGAAAAGCATGCCGTTATCCATACAGAGTATTATCGGATTTCTACAGAATTTTGCAGTAAAATAGCTGCGTACAGAAATAGTATAATGGAGCACCCCACAGCAGAACCTACCCAAGATTCCCACCAGATATTCAGCAACCCACCTGATCTAGAAAAACAAATTGGATTTTATAAGGAATGTGGCCGATGTTCAGAAACGTTTTCCACAACGGCGGAACTTGAACAGCATGCTGTTACCCATACGGCGTATTGGCAGTTGGCCAGTGAATTTTACAATAAAATATCTGCATATAGAAATAAGAGAACGGAGAATGCCGAGTTTTTAAGAAATCATGAAACTTCAGACAACTCCGTAATTTCGAGCAAACAAGTATAGAACCAGTTTTTATGAGGATTACTAGTGTATTTGCAAATTGCTTAATTTGAAATGCAGTTAATTCATGAAAATCTGATTAGATTTTCTTGCTTTATGTTCAGATAATCCGATTTTCCAGAAGTGCAAAAATATATACATTCTTTATAGCTAACATTAGTAACAATTTGCTGCAATGAAATTAATATATCAAGCATTCTCTTCTATTTAAGTAAAACTAAACTATCTGTATATACTAGTACTGTTACTGTTCTTGATTAAATTACAAATCTGGATGAATTAACGTAAATTGTTTGATACAATGATATTAAATTCAAGTGGTTCTGTTTATTAAAACACAACAAACCTTTCATTCAAATCTATGTTTGTGTGCGTGTGTCTTTTGCTCAAACCTTGTTCTGACTGGATGCATTACATGAATTTTTAAGATACCTATTGTTTCGCAGTTGTTTTCTTGACATTTCCGACAATTGTGTTCCTTTGTCTTGCATCGACAGCACAAAATCCATTTAGTAACATAAAATGTTACGGTATTGCTACAATAAATCAACAAACTACAAAAAGTATTCAGTAAACGCTGTAACAAACCTACAACACAAAGAATACAACATTTAACCGCATAAAGCACAAACACACTTATTTCCCAAAGAAATGCAAGAAAACACAAAACATGTCCAGAAACCAAAACTATAAATATTATTAGAATGTTTCCTCTCATTGTCGGCTTTTCTGGAAATACATTGAAATTTTCCAAAATCATTTTGCAATTCATAATTTGCACCCACCAGTCAAAGATTCCAGATGCGCACAGAGCTTCAAACCGTCTTTGTATAAACGGATTTGTCCAACCTATTATAGTAATTCCAATATACTGTGTAGTGTACTCTTCTTTGCTGATATCCACCGACAGATTTGGTTGCGTCCTATTTCTCAACTTTGACAACAAGTCATTTTTTTAATATTCTGGAACTATAAGTGCCACATTTTTAAATCCCAACAGTTGCTGAGTCAAGTTGTTTTCGTACTGCAATGTTAACAAAGTGGGGAACTTT
This sequence comes from Entomobrya proxima, assembly GCA_029691765.1. NCBI lineage: Eukaryota > Metazoa > Arthropoda > Collembola > Entomobryomorpha > Entomobryidae > Entomobrya > Entomobrya proxima. The sequence goes on from CM056172.1 coordinate 47,634,284, forward strand.
TCTGACACTTCTTGCATTTCAAACAAAGCCTTAAGCGAACCAACTTGTAAATGTTTGTATAGTTCATTTACAAATTTCCTAATTCCTAATTTCCTAAGTCCGGTCTGACTAATGATATACTTTGTTTGATTTCTAAGTGAATAATTTTTATAAAATCTATTAGCTTGAGCGCTATCAATACCATACAAATCCATAAATTCCGACGATACAATTGTCATATCGTATTTTCTGGATTTGGGACTAATAGATATTTGGTGCGAGGAAGCCCATATTACATCAGGCATAATTCGGTAATTTTCCATATACATACCACATTAAGCTAACTACTCTTAAGCTTTCGAGTCTTATCAATAAGTATGTGCTGTTTTCTGTAATGTGGGATTTATTCTGTAAAAGTAAATGGGTCTTCGCTCTTTCATTGGGGATTGTGCTACTTTGAGATTGTAGCTTAGTAAATTTACATACTTTACAACTCCATAATATTTCTTGTAAATACAGCACTGTGTAAAAATTACTGGGAGAGTCTGCAAAATCCAGAATGTTGGATACGCGGCTGGGGTCCTCTCTAGAGCACAATAGAGGGGATTCCTTCCCAAATTACATACATACAAGGCCTAGGCAGGACCATGTTATATACATTTGTGTTTTTGTAAGCATGGGTTATCACAACACTTAGAAGATAAACTAAACCGCCAAAAAACCTATTTTTGCAATTTGTGGAAACAATTTTGGAGCTTCCTTGTTCAAACAGTATTTTGATAACATCTAACACATTTTCAAGAAAGCATTCTAAAAATGCCAGAATTTTAATCTGCTTAAATCTGGTCTGCATAAGCGTAAGTAGAACGGCTATAATTAGAAATACAACTGATAATATAATCCACACTGTCCACTCGTAAACAATAAAAAACTCTACAAACCGATAAGCACTAATGGCTTTTGGTTTCCCACAACTTACAAAGCGCAATGTTAGCAGAGTATTTTTAACTATCAACTGATCCTGCACAACTCGCTTTTCTAGATGAAAAACAAATGAAAAGATTATATTGAGCCAGGTAATATGTATTCTCGCATGAATACTTGTTTGCATGCCTTTTAAATCTACAGGCTGTGGGATATAAATGAATAATTTAAATGCAATGAAATTTGCGTAAACAGGGCAACTCCATGCAAACCAACATACACGAAACGTTTTTATTTGCTTTCAAACGTGTTCACTTTGAGTTCCGAACTTTCTGGAAAAGTGAAAAATATGATTCTTCTTGGGCGGTGGCAAAATGTCGGCAGGTGTTTTATTCATATTTTTATTTTGTGTAGGCACGCTAGATTTTTACTCTATTAAAAGAATGAGTAACCAACCAGGAATTACAAGCTTTTATTCTACTTGATTTGTGAATATAATAAGCCAAACTATGAGGTTCGGAAACTCAACGACATTTTATCAGTTAATGTTGTCATGAGTATACACTATTTATTCGGTTATCATTACAAACATTGAAATCATATTGACAAAGAATATAACGTGTTGATGCAGGTGTACAAACTGGGTCTGATGAATTCAATTCAAAAATCAAAATAAAAATACATTTGTATTTCGTTTTTTGTGAGTTGAGCAAAATGTTAAGAAATGTAACATTACGCGTTTGTTGTAAAGTTGATAATGTTTTATAAAGCAATTTGAAATTCAAATTTTGAATAATGATACAGGCTAGTTAACAAAATTTTGTATCTTGTTACATAACAAAGGTGATTAGTGTGATGACCAATTGTCTCGTCATCGCATACCACAATATTTCTCTGAACATTGAATCACGCACCTTCAATCGATTATATCATCCATTATCATTCTCACCCAATTTTCACTCAATTATAGATCCATAAACATTTCAGTGAATTTACGAATAAAATATTCTTACATACAGTTACAACATAAATGGCTTCACAAGCTAATACCATTATACTTAATATAAACCCAGCAGCTAAAACTGCAAATATTATAAGAATGTTGCCTTTCATTGTTGGTTTTTCTGGTGGTAGCTTATAATCTCCGGAAATTAACTTTGGATTAAAAATTTGCATCCACCACTCAAAAATCCGAGATTCACATATACCTTCAAATCTTCTTTGTATAAATGGACTTATCCAACCTCTCAAATTAATCCCAATGTATTGTGTAATATACTCTTCTTCTCCCACGTCAACTGAATAACTTGATTCTGTGTGACCTTTCAACTTTGATGCCAACTCAGTTATCCAATATTCTGGACCAATAGCTGCTACATTTTTACATTGCAGAAGTTTTTCAATCAAGCTGTTTTCATACTGAGTTTTCAAGAAATCAGGAAACGTTTCGGATAACTCTTGAATTTTGAGCAAAGAACTAAGTGAACCAATTTGTGTGTGTTTTACCAATTCGTTGGCAAATTCCTTGATTGGAGTTGCTACAGAATCCAAAAGTGTGCTTTGATTTAACTCATATTCTAGTTGAGTTCTAAATGTAATATTTTCAGAAAAACTTGAATAGTGGAACTTTTCATTAGCGTGCAAATCAAATAATTCCGACCATAGTATGGTCACCATACTAATGGTAACGACACATAAACCGAATAATCTTGGTTGACTTTAGTACTCAGAGATATTTGGTGCGAAGAATTTACTATATTAGACATTATTCGATTCCTTTCTATAAATAAGACTAAACTATTCATACTCACAAATCCCGGCCTTGACAATATTACAAATTTGAGTTCTGGCAGTATTTTGTACGGAACATAAGATCTTGGTTGCACCATATTGTACAAATTTGTGTTTTTATAAGCATTTGTTATCACGACACTTAGAGGATAGACAAACCCATCGAAAAATTTGATTTTCGAGTTTTTAGAAACAATTTTCGAGCTGCCTTGTTCAAAAAGTATTTTGGTAATGTCTAACATACTTTCTAAAAGGTGTTCTAAAAAGGCGAAAATTCCCTTTTGTTTTACATTGGTTTGTAAGAACGTAGTCAGAAATGCTATTAAAACAAATGCAACTAACAGAACTATCCATACTGTCCACTTGTAAACAATAATAAATTCTATGAACCGATAGCCACTAATGGCTTTTGGTTTGCCACAGCTTATAAAGCGCATTGTTAAAAGACTATTTTGAATCATCAGGTGATCATATGAAATTGGTGGTTTGAAGCTGTGCAATCGTATACGCCATTTAGCCCCCACGTCTAAGTGATGGAAACGCTTTCCATAATGCTGAAATTCTGAATTTCTACACTCCATTATTGATTCCATGTAACTATAATTTTGCATGATTTCCCTTAAAATCCCAAAATAAATGCCAAATAATATGGAAACTTTGGTCGAAGCAGTATTTAAAATTAACTGTTTTGTTGGTGTTTCCTTACAGAATATTTCCTGCAAGTTAATATCACCGTGGTCAAACTTCCAAAGCCAATAATTTCTTGGGTATGCTAATGATATCAACTCTTTGTTTGCTATTGTAAATGACTCCCAAGTAGTAAATTGAATGATTGTGATTTTCACTGAGTTAACTTGGGGCACAGAAATGGCTGTAATTTTAGCATATTGAAGTAAGCTCGTCTTCTGCTTTAACAAACTGCAACAAAACTGTACTTTAATAAATAACAGAATGTCCAAAATTGGTCGAGAATTTTTAATTGGCTGGAAGTTTTCAAGAAAATTTTTGAAATTTACTTGATTAAAATCTTCCATACTTATAAATATGTGGAGTGCCAAGCTTCTACGAACAAGTGAGCATTGTTCTCGGTCTAGCTTACAATTCTCCCATATATATGGGTAATTTGGCTTGATACGTTGATGATACAGCAAATCTGAAGCAAACAGGTTTACGTAAATAAGATTGGTCCAAGGTTTGGTCTTTGATGTAAAGTTTTCGATTCGAAAATCACCACAAAAGTATTCTGGGGTGTGGAAAATTCCGTTTTGGTTTCCATCAGGCGGAAAATCACAGGGCCAACTGTTGCTGTGTATCAAGAAACTGTGATTTTGCTGATAGCTTCCTTGTCGAGGTAGCCAAACAAATTTGGGATATCCTGGAATTGTATAATGTAAGGTTTTCTCAATGAAAAATTCTTTACAGTGGATTGACACAGGTAACAGGCTTCGAATTACGTATGGCTGTTGCATAGAAGCAGGAATATCAGTAAAACGAAAATTGTTTAACATTATCAATGAGCCTTGTTTAGTAATTGGAGTAATCAACTTATTCAAATTGGTTACAGAAGGGTAGATTCTGTCGGTTAGTTTATTGTTAGCAAACTCATCTAACCTGTATTTACTAAATTGCTTTGTGCTTTTTGACTCCAAGGAAGCTATTTTAAAATGTCCTGGAACAAACATATTGGAAAACAAAATTGTAAATTTTACACAACATTTGAAAACTTGCATGTTTGTTTTACTATTATGTAAAAATAGTGGCTATGGCAGACAATGTAGTGTTTACAACCAGTAGGGTTGGGTAAAAGTTTACGTTTCAAACTGGCTACGACATTAAGCCACATTGCTAGGCAATGCGCAATTTTGTATGTAAACGTTTATCTGACATAGCTGCTCAAACAAGCCAAACATATACACAAAACAAATAATATGATATTATTATGTTGCTTAAAAACATACTACTTATATAAATGGTCTAATTGCAGAGAAATAGTAGTAATTTTATTTCTAAGTGCTGGGTGACGCACTAAAGTTTTTAAAATGATTAAGTATTTCAACCTACTGTCTTATTGGATCCTTATCTACGGTTCAATATAAACGTAAAAATATTAACCATATTTTTCTTCCTACTTAGGCAACTGTACTAATTACAAATAGCATGCAATCAGAAGTAAAAACTTATGGAGTATTAAGCATTATTGGCCTGCATACTATAAACTTTCTAAACATACATAATTTTACGTGTGTGTTTAGAAAGTGTTTAACCACAACCTATTTATTAAAAAATCCATGGATAATTGTAGAAGTTTAGTATTACCTTAAAGTGCTCAGTTAACGTGTCTTTAGTACTTGAAGCAAAAAATTGTTTATTGAAAAGCATATCGCTTTGAATACAATTCTATTTTAACAACAGCTCTGGAATCTGTGATTAAACGTACACATGTTTAAAATCTAAACCGATAAGCAGTGTTTCAAACAATAAAACCTGCTAAACCTATTCAGTCATATTAAGCGCCGCGGATCATTTACGACAAAAGGCTGTCAAGGATAAAAAATTGGCATCTATCAGACGGCATTCAGAATTGCAATTTTAATGACGAAGTAAACTGATTGGAGCAATATGGAAAAACTGTGCTATTCTATGCGTTTTAAATTAACGTAAAAGCCCTATTGATACCATATCACAAGGCTTTACTGAACACGAACTATGTTTCACAATGCAATATTATTATTGATATTCATAATCAATCGTTTGCCAAAATAGGTATACCAACAGTCCTGGAGAAACACTACATAATCTTTTTACAAGAGATCACGATAGCAGTATCGTTTGAGTATATAGAGTGTAAACATAATGATTAAACAACGTGATGTTAAAGTCAATATGATTTCTGCAAAACATCTGCACTTTTTGCAAATACTTTCAAGTCGGATTTTTTTTGCGGAAGACGAAAAATGACTTGATGATTAATTTAGTGACTTGCGTCAATTAAGCTTGAAATAGTGAGTAGAATGAACTTTTTTTCTTCATTTTTGGCTTTATTATGACAGGATTAACGAAATCGGTTATAATTTTTAATATACAAAATATGAGACATATTGTAACAAACGTAATTATATTAAGGTATGAAAATTAGTTTTAAAAACAACGGAAGTAAAGCTTGCTGTTGATTGCCAAAATGTCTGTCTTCTCACTGAGCACATCTTTAGTACAACTTTGTTGTACTGTCTTAATATTGACACAACTAATTGCTATCCTGTTTGAAAAAATAGGCATGATATCATACTGATTATATTTATGGTTCTTTGCTGTACTCTGCTTGCTGTATTTTTGCTCTTTGTATTTTGCACTTTGCATCTCTGAGTATTACCACACTATTTCTGTCAACATTGTATCACGCATATAATTCAATCGATTATATCATGTAGTATAATCGTCACCCAATTTCTTATCTAATCATAGTTTCCTTCAATTCTCACATTATGCACTGATGATGTATATTTGTGACCTGAATCAGTATTTTACTCGTAAAGATTAACACGCGTTGTCAATACCATTATAATTTTTGCTCTCATTTATTTTTTCACTCAAATTCCAAAAGCTGCAGTTTTTGTTTTAATTTTTTATAGTTTTGTGCATTATAGCCAAATAATTTGGTAACAATGCCTAACCAACCAACTCCCCAATTTGGACTACACTACGTTCCTCTAGCAGTGTTTTTCATATTTCCACTCACATTTATTGCATCGTACACCATAGCCGTGAAAAATGACCATATTGTGGCCTTCTTTTCGTATATTTCCGACACGGGCACATTTGCTCCGGAAATGTGCGTTTTTGGATTAGGCTTGAGCTTGGCCATGGTTTTCAGTAGGTGCTTTTATAAGTTTACTACATATTCAACAAGAAATTCGCAGAGATAAATGCTTATAATTATTTAGTTGCTGCCACGGCGTACATACGCTATAAACAAGTGGACGCCTACCTATCCCAAAATGGCAAAGAATCCCGGCGTTGCCGAATCTGGAACAATACTGGTTTATTCTTTGGATTTGTCGCGGCTTTAGGCACCACAACAGTTGGGGCCTTTCAAGAAACATCCCAACTTTCCATTCATTTGCTTGGAGCTACCATGGCATTTGGTGGCGGTTCTATCTTCCTAATTATCCACGGTTTCTTTACCAAACACATGATCCCACAGTTTGGTAGTAAACCTTTGGCATACTTTCGAATTTTTATTGGATTCACTTGCTTTATTTTGTATGCTACGAGCTTGTCTACGGGAGCTCAATCCATGAAGCATTTTACGGGGGAAAAGGCAGTCAAGTGGGAACCGCATCATGGTGGATGGACTTTGAGGGTTACATCTGTTGTTACGGAATGGGTTATGGCTGCTTTGTTTGACTTGTACTTTTTGAGTCTTGTTCCGGAATTTAAAAAGATTAGCTTTGTTGCGCCACAGGTAAGTGTTTAAAAACGAATCATAAAATTGGCATACATTTTGGAAATGAGCTAACTGACAAATTATTTTAATTGCAGTTTCGACTGGTTGAGGTAAGCAGTGGTGCTAAGGGAAGGGTAGTGCATGAGCCTGTAATAAATAACAATAATCAAAGTGAAGTGTAGTATATATCACACGCAATTATTAGAAAAAATGTACAAGGTAGATAGCTTCAGTTTCTATTTGTATTTATTTTATATAAAACAGGACAAAAATAAATATAAAATTTTACACAAATACATTGAACTGTATATGAGTTCTTTTTTGTGATAAAGTGGCGTGGGGAACTTAATTTATCAAAACGATTGATTATTGATTTTCCATGCACCTTATCAGAAGCTTGCTGATGGGGTTAGTAGGTCAATGAAGACCATAAAAAATAAATATGCACATTTCAAAATCTTTCACTGACACTTCATCACTTAAATGTAACTACTCAAAAACCTGGTTAATTTTTTACGCATCAAAAGCGCCCCTAATTGTATAAGAATTCCAATTACCGTTGATCAGAATTGCTGAAGTAAATATATAATACTGAATATAAAAGGAATATATTATACATTTTCAACTAAAATGCTTCATATATTTTTTTAAATTCTGGTTTGATCACACAATTGCGTGAGATTGGATTTTTGTTTTTGCAATTTTATTACATATTTTTTTCAGATGGTGGACTGAAAGTTTTATTTATTGTTATCTGTCCTTTCATATCAGCACACGTCTGATAAAATTTCTGCAATGAGCTCATCAGAATCAAGTATAACTTTTGACAACTGCATGCAGTCAACGCTTACATTTAGTTGAAGTAATGATAACGGAAATATGTAAGCACAGCACAGACTTTGACTTTTTGTTGGAATTGCATCATATTTGGTACAGATATTTTTAGGCCATAATAAAGGAACCCTGTTGATATTGAGCCCGACTGGCCATCCTCCTAGAGTGATGGGTAGGCTAACCCCTTATCAAATCATCGCCAAATTTGGGACATTCACTTATTAAGCCGGGAGTATAAAGGATATTGATTTTGAGCCAATTTGATAATCCTTCTGGGAAACAGAGTAAGATAAATCCGTGAATCGAGAATGAGACAGGCAAGGAATTGAAATGGCTCGGCTAGAAAAGTTAGCATGATATAAGAGTCGGTTTACACAGTTTATTAAAAAAATATGTCAGCATTTTTACTATACATAGCAAAAAAGCTTTCAGTATATTCATCACTTTTTTGTTACTTCTTTTCATTTCATATTAACACAAAGGTAATAAACTTTCTAGAACGCATTCATCGAAATTCCTTACACTTGCGTCATCACTCCACATCTTATGTAAATACGTCTTACTTACCAATCTTCATTGCTTTTACTTTGTTCCATTCTCTCTGTTCATCCAAAAGCCTGAAAACGAACACTCATACGCATATACATAATAGCCCAAACAGCAGCATCTTATTTGTTTTCATGCAATCCAAAACACAGAAAAACTTGTTAAAGAAGAAGATATACTGGCCGCTGCACTCCAAAAAGACAAAAAACATCAATGTTTCATATGAATTTCAGAAATGAAATGAATGTGTAGTCAGTCTATATTCAACGCTGCAGGATGGAACAAAACAAGTTTTTATGTGTACGTATGTGAGAAAAGAACTACTTTAAAAGAAGTATGCGACAGATTCTAGTGTTTTCATTTTTATAATTCTCAATACTTTATCCGAATACAAATTTTAGTAAAACAGCCAAATAAGGCAAGTTCAACCAAATACTAAATTAAGTTTCAAATTTTGAAGCATTTTTGTTACAAGTTATTTTTAACTGTTGTGAACCACAGCCTAACTTTAAATTTTGTAGGCCAATAAATAAACAACTTCGTTTTTTGCTGCTTGACAAAAATTATATCATCATGAGAAAAGAAAAGTTGATATCTTGTGTAATTTGCCATAAATATCTTGAAACAAAATCCAATCTTGAAGTTCTTATGAGTACTCATATCAAAGACAGACCGTTTGAGTGAAGCCAGTGCAGTAAAACATTTCGCACAAAAAGTAACTTAAAACTCCACGAAGTGACCCACAGTCAAATTAAATTGCATGAGTGTCGCCATTTTGGAAAGTGTTTTAAAACAGCAGACTATCTGAAAAAACATATTAATTTCCCCCATTTAAAAATTCAACCCTACCATTGTTTGTTTTGTGACAGTTGGTACAACACCAAATACAGACTGGAAGTTCACACCAGAAGACATACTGGCGAAAAACCCTACAATTGCCAAAACTGTGAAAAAAGTTTTGTTGATTCTAACGGACTAAATCAACACAAAACATGCCACAAGCTGGTTAAAAAACGGCATGAATGCCAATTATGCAATAAAAGGTTTTATACTAAAGCACGTCTTAAGGATCATATAAGATCGTATCTTGACGAAAAGGTGTACCAGTGCAAAGATTGTGGAATACGATACAAATGTAACTCCAGTTTGCTACGACATATTGCTGTGCATACAGGAAAATCATCAGAAAGACTCAAATGTGAGCATTGCGGAAAACAATTCTCCACTTCTCATGGGATCAGTAGACATCGATTAATCCATTTGGGTATAAAATCACACAAGTGCAAACGATGTGAGAAAGCATTTTTTAGAGCGAGCCATCTAAAGGGTCATTTTTCTAGAAATCATTGTTTGGAACGTCAACAATTTGATTGTGAAATTTGCCACAAAAATTTCTATTATAAAAGGAACTTGCTTAAGCATATTAAATTACATTTAGGCGAAAAACATGAAAAATGTCCCAATTGTCCAGTGAGCTTTTCATCTAAACGAACCCTGAGAGTACATATATATAAACATACATGTAACGGTTTACTACTATAAATCTAGATAAGTAAGTTTTTACTTGACCAGAACGTTTGCATTATTATAGGAATTGCAGAATCATTGTTTATCTGTATTTTCTGTGGCTACTGTGCAAAATGTTTTGCTGACCTAGAGCAACACATGCGTAAGCATACCCGCGAGAAACCCTTCAGCTGTTTGGATTGCTCAAAGGAATATGCGGAAAAAGTGAGGAGACATAAGTGTCGTGGACGGAAATAAAACGTGGAAGAGTAAGCTAAGCAAATACATTGTTGTAATGAGTAAACAATCGCGTGATTGATCATTGGTGAAGTATTTTTTTGTAAAACAGTACCTAAATCCAAAATAAAAGAATATTGAAATGTGCTATTGGTGAATCGACGGATTTTAAATTAGTTTTTGAACCCTAGTGCAACATTAATAATTTTACAAAGGATTTCTTGTAAAAAATGAGGGTGAAATGGTGAAGGTAAAGGTCATAATTAAAAACAATTTAGACTAAAATAGCATCATACTGATAATAATCGTTATATGGGTATGAACTAAAGATCCCTCACTAAACATATAACGTCTGAGTGTAACCAGTGCAAGAAGAACTTTCACACGGGAAATTTCAGCAATTTATTGTTCTCACGCTCAACTTATCTCTCGCTTTTACAATCATAGCTCGGCTGATTGGATTCTTTGTTCTTTTAACCAGTTTATTTCCATAGCATGCATGTACTCACACAAAGCTGCTGCTGAAGCACTCACCTTTCTAAAGTTGCTTGTATAAAGAAAGGGAAAACAAAAACTTGATTAAGCCAAAAGTGTATATTATTTTTTATTGAAACGCAAAAACATTACCAGATTTAAGATATACTTTGTGTAAGAACCGGTTTTGTTAAACAGGAATTGAATAATAATTTGATGTGAACACATAATCAGTTTGTTCAAACCGGAGTAGAATCAGTTTTTAAAAGTAAGCTTAAAAGAAAAGCAACTTCGCTCTTATTTTTACACTGTATTGATTCTACAGGTGTTGTGATCGTGTTTTCTGGTTTTCATCTAATATAAGGATTTGTAATAATTTCAATCGGAATTAAATCGCACATAATTTCAACAAAGCACATATAAATACAAGCTTCACATTTTACATATTTCAGAGTTAAAAAATTGTCATAACAAAAATGAAGACATTTCCGTGCAACATTTGCCAAAAACAGTTTGGACGAAAACAGAATCTTGAACTTCATATAAGATTACATACCAATGAGAAACCGTATAAATGTGAAACCTGTGGAAAATGTTTTACAAGCAGTACTGGCGTAAATCGATGCAAAGCTGAGCATACTGGTATTAAACCATATGTTTGTATAATTTGTAATAAATCATCAACCACAAGTTCAAGTTTTAAAAGACATCAACAAACACACACAAGCCACAAACCTTTTAAATGTAGTCAGTGCAATAAATCATTTCGTAGTAGTTGTGAGCTAAAAAGTCACCAAAGGGTTCATAATCAGGTAAAAAAAATCCTTTAGATGTGAAGTTTGCGGAAACATGTTTAGCACAAAATCTAATTTAAAAACACATGTCAATAATATTCACTTAAATATTAAACCATACGAGTGTGTATTTTGTGAGAGTTGGCACGCAACAAAAGCAATCTTGGAAACACATCTTAGAAAACATATTAATGAAAAACCTTACAGTTGTGATCTTTGCTCAAACAGTTACATTAATGGAGGTGACCTTAAGGCACATAAATTATGCCACAGAAAAAAGTCGCATGCATGCTATATATGCAATAAATTGTTTAATAGAAAGTGTGATGTGAATAAACATTTAAATGCACATCTTGACGAGAAGCCGTATCAGTGTGACACATGTGGAAAGCGCTTCAAAACCAATTACGGTTTAAAGTGTCATACTTTTTTACATTCAGAAAAATCTCCAAAAGTCAAACAATACAAGTGTAAGGTTTGCGGAAAAATATATTCTTCCTCTGGTTTTAGTAGGCATCACCTATCTCATTTGGGTATAAAACCCCACAAGTGCGGACATTGTAAACAGGCATTTTTAACAGTTGGTGAATTAAAAATACATCTCCACCGCATTCATTCCACTATCCGCTTGCGTACATTTGTCTGTGAAATTTGCAACAAGGCATTTTATAATAAAAATGATATAGTGCGACATCTCAAATCACATTTGGGAGAAAAACATGAAAAGTGTTTATTTTGCACGGAAAGCTTTGCCACTTAGAAAGCCCTAAAACTACATGTTTTTAAAAATCATGCAGGTACACGTTTTGAATAAGCAAGTAAAAACTCGTGAATTTCAAATGTTGTTACAGAAAATCTATTATTTTACTTTTAGGAATTGCGGATGGATTGTTTGTTTGCCCATTCTGTAACTATTGTGGAGAATGTATTTCTCGAATTGAAGCACACATGCGTCAGCATACACGGGAATGTTCGTTTTTCTGCAGTGGTTGCTCAAAGGAGTTTCGATTGATACAAAGTGCACACAAATGCGCTAAAAATCACGAGTAAATATAGCAATCAACTTTGTGCCCGTGATTTTGAGCACACAATATTTTTCAGATAATTCACTGTTATATAGACGGATGCAATACGATGCACAAATATACATGATTAAAGGGCCATATTCCTAACCTTATGGAGAGTGGGCTAACGATGCTCCGCGTATACACATATACCATTCGATAGATCTCGAGGAGCTTATCAAAAGTGTTGCTGGGCACAACTCCGAAAAACGTGATCTTTAGGTACTTTTGGCTAAGTGAAGTTCAGAGTTTTACATACAAATCGTATAGTACAATTTTTTACCGAAAATAAAAAACTCAGAATACAGATTTGAATGCCTATAAATCGATAGATTATGGCTTTCTGAACAGTATTTATACAGGCCCCTTGATGTTAAAATGTCATAGGAGCACAACTGACAAGTTCACCCTAACCGACCAAACACCTATGTATTGTAGCTGTCAGCCTCCGTAAATACCTATGTGCAGGCAACTTGCAACATGGCACAGATGCGAGAAAAACGGCTATGCCGGAAAAAAGCTGGGGAAATGCGAGACACTCGATGATGTGTCAAACCAACAGCTTTTATGAACAGCTTTGGTAGCTTCAGCTGATCATCTGTTGTCTTTGTTTGTTTATAAGTTTCCCTCGTAAAGGGTTCAATGAACCACGCCTGGCTAAAAACTAGCTCGGCGGATTCCGCACAAATGAGCCAGGTATTTACGAAGGCTGACAGCTACAATACCAGTGCCTTTTACTGGTTTACGAATCACATGTAAAACTCTAGTAAAACATTGAACGGCCTTTGCAAATATTGTTCAGAAAGCCATAATCTATCGATTTATAGGCATTCCTATCTGTATTCTGAGTTTTGGATTTTCGCTAAAAAATTGTACCATAGGAGTTGTATGTAAAGCTTCGAACTTCACTTCGCCAAAAGGGGCAAAGGATCACGTTCTTTGGAGTTGTGCCCAGCAACACTTTTGATAAGCTCCTTAAGAGCTATCGAAAGGTATACAAAGGTATGTGTATACACGGAGCATCGTTAGCCCACTCTCCATAAGGTAGGGAATATGGCCCTTTTAGTTTTACTGTTACCGTGTGCCCATTACCCACGGGTTGGGTGACGCAGTTTAACTCGGGTTTTTGGGTACCCAGCTCATCTTGTTTTGAGAGTGGGTTTCAGGTAAAAGTGGGTTTTTAGAAACATCATTGAAAAAACACATGTTTGTGCACTTAATTCACCTTTTTTGCTGCATACAATATTGAAATTTTCCAAAGCATATATTGACTGTGTATTCAAAAATAATTTATTACGTAATTTGCTTGCTAAGCTACTGCCGTTTGGGGCGCCACATTCTTCGCGGGTACAGAGTTTAGTGCATGGTATTTCAATACCCACCTATACTCAGAAAAACCCACTTTTACCCAAAACCCTAGATAAACCCAACATTATGGCATCCATGATCTCCGCTTTATCCTTACCTACTGGCTTTTGTAAAAAATCCGCGGGTTTCGTCCACCCTGTCTTACTGTATAATAGTGGTTGGGTGAACAAGTGTAATCTTTTTGGAAACCTTATCGACTTGCAAACAGCTTTTGTCCTATTTTATAAATATAATCAACATCAGAAAAACTATCAATGTAACTTTGGTTTGATGCTGTAATCTACATATACTTCATTTCCGCTTTTTGAGTTTTCGTTTTAAGCAAAAATGAAAGCTGGTATTTTCTAATTGGTTATTGATTCAATTTATTAATTTATCTTTACACAACTAACCCTGGACAAATTCGTTAATTTAAATGTTTTATGTGGCACATGGGATATTCGAAAACTAAAAAAAATACACAAAATATGAAACCGTTTAAGATTATTAGGCATTAAGACGCCACAAAGCTTATTTTATTTTTGTGTAAAAAACAAAGTTAGCAATTGTACATGGCTTTCAGCTTTTGTTTATCAGAATCCCGAAGTATGTCCTGAGAACCCACTGTTTCCCCATTCTGCAAAGAGATATTTATACGTAAGTATGCCTTAAAATGGAACTATTCAATATGTTACATATTACTGCACTAAAAACGTTTAGTCCCATACCTTTGCAGTAATAGTTGGCAATCCATTTTTGCTCCATTCTGTATTACTATAGTGCATTATAGAGTTCTGATCATATGCAACGCCAAAAGTTGACACTTTACTGGAAGAAATCCTTTCGAAATTGTACTCGTGGCCAGACAGAATATTCTCAAAATGAATTGTAACATAGTCATCACGATCAGGGCGACTTTGTTCGTGGTAAAATCCCAATGCATGAATCATTTCATGCATAACAGTTCCTTCATAAATGCAACCAGGACTTTCCAGTTGCATCACTTGTCTGCCTCCTTGTTTACCAACTAGGCTACTAAATCCGCTGGAACCTTTTTAAATGTAAATATAGTCACCAGTTGGATTGGAGTTTTGTAGCCAGATTCCAAAGTTGACGCAGGGCAGAACTTGCATTAGGTAGTACATGGCGTTGTTAATAACTTCAAGTTCGTAATTATCTGCCAAAACAGTTCAAGATTAGCTGAAATTTGAATTATGGTGTGATTTTCTAAAATCAAAAAATATTTTTGTTTACTAAAGCGTGTCAGTTTGCACATACAAATTCGTCCATCCACGGTCTTGATTAATAATTCCACTTTCTGCTGCAGACATTTCAGCATTTTCTCCAGTGGAGCAAGCTAGTCTACTAACATTTGCAGCAGACGATTGCTCTACGATATTTGCTGCAACCAAGAATTATAAAGTAGTTTACATTGTCATTATGATATATAAACGAATCTTCCCTAATCTTGGAGCAGTTGGTGATAATGGTAGTGTAGCCTGACTAAAATACACCATCTCAAGAATTGCCAACACATTAACTCTAAAAGCCGTCTTCATTTAAAAAAAACTCAAACGACAATATTTACTGAATTAGGCAGATAATACTATGACTTACAAGAGCAGTATAATTACACTGGAAAAACAGAGATTGCTTATATACAAGCTCAAAAACGTTTGCAAAATCTAACAATTGTACAATGCAATTAGGTTAGTAAGCCAAAATATTGCATTTTCCGTGACCTGGACATATGAACATTATACCATTTACCAGTTCAGTGTGACAGCTTTTGAAAAGAATTACCGTGTATGTGAGCCAACTTCAGACATCAATGTTTTGCACTTTGCAATGGCCAGCAGAGCTTTAGGTTTCACGTACCATTTGAAAGTGTATTTGATTTAAATAATAATACGTATCGAAATTCATCCAGGCTGTTCAGCTTCCAACCATCTTGTTTTTTATAAGTGATTGAAAGAGCTTCAATGAAATTTTGTTAGCAATTCGCAACAATTTCTTTTGAAATTCAAATCATTAGTTTATAATCTTTTATTTGCATGTCCTTTAACATATGGCGAGGAATGGCACATTCCGTAGAGAAATTACGGATGATGGATAGCTTGCGGCTTTGGTATAACGATGTTAAAATTTCAACAAAACCACTTTGAAATGTAAAATAACATAAATTGTGTTGCAGACTCATGCTAGCATGAGCATTATAATATACCAAGAAATCAACATGGACTTGTGTTCATCTATGTTACAAGAATGTCGTTTTTTCTGTAAGTGGTAAGAATTGTTAGACACATGTATATTCAACTCTGGTTTGACAATTCACAGATCTCCAAACAAGTGCTTGGTTTTCTCCATTTTTGACTTTTTTCATGATTCTGTGTATCTGTGTGCGCTTTTAATTTATTTTATACACGAGGAAAATACATCCTATATCAAGCAATTTAAATATTTTTAGTCGACAAACATCGTTGCTGTCACAATTCATATGCAAACATAGCACTAAGCGTTTTTAAATAATTTTCCATTAATACTCATATTATGTTTTTTATTTCAAACAATTGCAAACAATGAGGAACATAACACAGTTTCATGAAGGGTGAGGAAATTTAGCAAATCTTATCGTGACTTTGGAAATAGATGGTTGAAAAACGATTGTTTGAAACTTTCCATTAGAAAATTATGTTCAAAGCAATGAATTATTAAGTGTATGCAAAATCAATAACATGGTCTTTCAGTAATGATAGTATTAAGCGAAAACACAATGTAATATAAGCACAAAATTTTCATCCTGCGTTACATCTTTATATGTTATATTAGATTTAGTATATCTACGACACCATTAGACTACCTTTACAAGTAATAAGCTAACCGTACTATTTAATATCGTATTTGCTATCTGTAATGCTAAAAATATTTCCACGTTCTTCAGAGGTCCCACACAATACCCAATCGCCGCACAAGATCTTAATTGATATCTCTGCAACTTCGTATTACACACCTGCTCCCAATACCGCTTAAACCTTTTCCCATTCCTATTAGGAATGGATGCCAATGTAATCAGCAAAAAATCAACAAACAGTGCCACAAGCACAATAACAGGGCACGCTAAATAAGTCAAAATTGGCAAAAACGCATACAGACAAAGTGTTGCATATCCACACCATGCAGCACAAATTATGCCCATAAAAGTTAATGTAAACACCATATCTTGTACACATTCATTTACACCGCCTATTAATATGTGCAGAATACGAAAACTGTTTAGCGCCGTTGGAAATGTGACGTCACTAAACTTTTTACTTGGATATAACTTATTTGACATTGTTTGCTGTCCTTCACACAAAATGATAACGGTTAAAATGCTTAACAAAAATATTCCAGTTGTCTGGGCAGTTACACTGGCGTAAACTAATCCGATCAATAATCGAATCAGAAAAAATATAAATGGCGTAAAACTTAACAAAATAGAATTAGGTGCGCACAATTTTAACATAACCGAAAGTGGATCATAGCTAATGAATAAAGGAATCGTGGCCACCAAACCGGGAAATGCGATGCACCCAAAACCGAAACCGTATACTAGACAATCGCCAGATTCTAAAACGTTTGAACTATTGCTTTCTGGAATTGGCACCAGTTTGAAGCGCTGAGTTATAATATAGCGTAATGTCAATCGATGACGATGAAATTCAATCCAAGTAGTGGCGCCAATAACACACAAGGATAAGGCTACCATATACAGAAACAATTGTTCCATAAGTTCCACTTTCCAGTTAAACTTTATCCAGAACAAATAGCAAATAGAGAAACCGATGAAAAAGTGCAAAAAGAAAAATATTGTATAGCGCTTTAACTTGTGTAGAAACTTGAAATAACTTGGATTATTCTCGAGACTTATTTTGGACTCGTAAGAAAATGAATATTTATTCTCTAGCTTTAAAGGTGGTTGCAAAACATTTTGCAGGAAGGTGTAGACTTTTACGGCTGCACGGGATAAGGTTATCGAAGGCTCCAGATAATTCCATGATAGAACTATACTTGGGTTGGTTGCAGAAGTAGGTTTTTGAAATTTTCCTAGTCGAACCAAAATTCTTCCAAGTTTATCCATGCTTTGTAAATTTTAAAACTTAGCTTAGCTGTTTAAAATACACTGTGGAGTTACTCCACTGGAGTAAGAGCTGTATAAATTGAGAGGTATGCACGCGTGTCAATCAATTCAATCAATAATTTCCTATTTTTATCGCTGCAGGATATAACTCAAAAAATTCAATTTTAGCTCGCATAATAGATTTTATTTGATATGATTATGATGGACGATAAGAGCTAAACTGAATTTATAGTTGGTTAGTAACATCGTGAGCAAAAAATCCTGCTTGTAGTTTTTTTCAGGAAACCACCGCAAATAATGAAGGTACTTCACCTTTTTATTCCTACGTCCAACAGTAGTTTAAAGTCACGTTTAGTTATGGAATCTTTTGGGTATTTTAATATAGGATGTTAAAGGATTTATTCTGAATTTAACTGTTTATTGCATAACCCTCCTAGATCTTGCAAAAGTACCAATGCATTTACTCAAGCACATAAATTTCGTCATTTTATCTATTTTAAATTTTTAACCAATAGTTTATCAACTTATCATAGTCCCTCTCTGCTTTTTTAAAGCGTGGGTAAAAATCAATAAGTTGTCTCTTTTTCCAGCATGTGGAGATTGCTTATAAAAATATATTTTTTTTCTGTCGAATGATCCTATTTTAAATATGTTATTTCACCTTTGGCATAAATATTTGGATGCAACCAATTTAATTTTACATTTTTAAAATTTAATACAGATCAAAAACAAAATGCTATATTGACGCAACACAGAATTTAATTTTTGACTTTATGCATCAGTTTCATTCCAATAAGACGTAACAGTAACAATGCCAACATATTTACATCAACTCAGCACAGCAATTCTGCTCATTACTGCTGAATTAAAAAAAGCCATTTGTTTGAAAATGATTAGAAACAGAAAAAATAATGAAAAATATGGAATATGGCACTTAAAGCAAACAACAATTTTATAGTAAAGATCAAACACATACGACCACGCATCATTCCCATCTTGTAAAGCATTCAGACTATAGCATACTGGATCTAGTATGCTTTGGTGCGTGGGAAGTGGGAAGCAGAAGCAGCAGCTAGAAAAAAACAGAGCAGAGCGCATAACATATCATCTGTTCTCCTGAGATGAACCATACACAGTTCAGCTCTCTCCACCAAAATATTGAAATTAAATAATTTTTCTAAAATTCAAACCAGTTTTTTATTTCACAGTTGAACACACATTTTTCCTATTCAAATTGCTGGTTAAAAATGTCGGGTTTGCAGCATGACCCATTTCAAGGAGGTAGAAGTTTGACCATCTTCCTCCGCCGCTTCTCCTGGTGGTGGAGCAACAACAGGAGGAGAATGCTTATGAGGGGAATTGGATAATTTACTACATTCCAAACAAGGTAAAATTACTAATTATAACAAAACAATCAATTAGCCCATTTTTAAATATATGTAGTTATCGCCTAAATCATTTTAAATTTTGCAAATATTTTAGTTGTAATGATGGCATGCATGGTATATTGAACCTCAACCACACCCTACCACCCACGCACTTTTCATTTCTTCCGAATCCATACGGACTCTTCCAGAGGTATTTAAAACATCAATAGCAATTAATCAACCCATTTTATGTAAAGTTTTACCATTTTTAATAATTTATTTTCTGCAAACAGTTCTTCTTTTTGCACCACCACATTTTAATCAGCACGTCCGTTTTCACCTATCGACCAATGTATCATCACCTTCCACACCAAACTAGTCATCATCATCATCATCACTTCATCTCACAGCTTTTCACCAGTATCACTCATCATTTATATTCTCATCAAAATATTTATCCGCTACTAATAATAATCAATATCCCATTTTTCTTATAGAATCTCAATTTTCACCAAACGCCTGGTTTTTAAAATTATTGAGTGAGAACACTCCTTCCTTCCTACCACTTACTCCTCCAAAACCTTACTACAACATTTTGAGTGAATTTGTTGCCTCCTTTCAATTTAGTAAATTTAAAACCAAAATTCTAAATTTTGAAACATCAACCGACTTTGCTCACTGAAATAACCGTATTGTTCAGTGTCCTCCTACTCATCATTCTGTTCTCCTCTTTAATCACCTCAAGTTGCACAATCACCTTTAAAGCAATTCCATTTACCACCACCAGAACCACAATTTAGTTTAGAATCTGTATTACCAAACAGTATTAATCATTGGAGGGAATAGCTCACCAAAATATTAAGAATTATCATCAATTTTTTTCTCGGTGAAAGCTCTACCATTTAACTAAATAATTAACAATCTTTCTAATTAATCAACAGTTTTGCTACATTAGTACGCCAGTCATTTATGTTAACAGCTTATAAGGGAGTTTTATTCGGAATATTGTAATGTAGAGATTTGGGTTTATTTAATTTAATAATTGGCAATTGAAATTGATTAGTCTAAATGATGAGAACCTTAAATTACTCTTTCCTAAAATCTATCGAACGATAAGTAGGCGTAAAAACCTGAACTCTGTAACTATATAAAAGCACGAACTTATCTTTGTAAGTTCAGTGCGGGACAGACGATGGTCATGGCCAGGTAGTGGCTTGCCTCTCTGTAGAAGTCCCTGGATTTGGGATTTCTAGTAGGCGGAGAATCCTGTATTGGATTGCCCCTATTTCTCGTACTCAACAATTAGAGCCTGGATTGGATCTAAATGTGTATTTCGGTTTTCCTAAATTATGTTTCCTAGAATAAAACAATTTACCTATTGTATTAGAACCTGCGACTCCGTATTACCTATTATCATGCTCTCCGAGCTAGCCAAGCTTTCATATTCAATATTTTACATTATATAACATTTTTCCTTATAAGCTTGAGAATAACAGAAGAACCAAATTGGAAATTTTTGCAAAACGACCAGTGGCTCATTTAGCAACCACGTTTTTATCTCCACGCCGTTTTGGACTTTCTTGTGATTTTTTTGCCATTTTGATAAGGAAAGGAAGAACATTTAGTGAAAAATACATATCCGCAACAGATTAAATTACTGCCTGATAATTTAAAAGACGGTTTTGAGGTTTTTAACTTAATTGCTTGATTATGTAAAAAATACTATATTTTGTAATAGTTTTCAAAAAAATATTTTATAATTTTGTTAATAGTTCAAATAGAATTTAAAATAGTGCAAAATATTTATATTGTGTAAAGTGAACAATTTAGTGCAAAAACCCTAGACAAAAACTTTTTCGCTGCCGACAGGATTCGAACCTGTGCGGGGAAACCCCATCGGATTTCGAATCCGACTCCTTAACCACTCGGACACGACAGCAGTGCATAAGCAACATAGGCTCTCAGACTAATGCCGTATTTTCCTTGAAAACCTTTAAAAATATTTCTAAAATGTCACCAAAATTTGTCAAAATTTTTCAAAACTTAATAAAATCTTTTAAAATTTATTCATTTTCAAGTATTTTCACATTCCATTTTCCTTTCGGTTCAATAATCAACTGCTTATCATGATACATTCTTATGCTCTCCCGATGACCCACGCTTATCAAGGTGATACCCGAACGTTTCAACTGAGAGTAAATCCATCTTTCGGTTTCTAAGGGCAACGCTGAAGTAATTTCATCCAAAACGGCGACAACGGGCTGGTGATAAAAAATGCGGAGAAGAGAAAGTCGCTGCATTTCGCCAGGGGACAAGCTATCAAATCTTCAGAAAAAATAAATTGTTAACCCCAAAGCTTATCAATATTTTAAAATGGGTTATCTTACACTGTCCAACTGCACGGCTTATCTAAACCACCCACACAATTTAAAATCGAGGTTAACTTCAGCTTATCAATATAGTGCAAAATAAGGTTATCATCAGCAGCAGCATTGCTCATGTCTGGTTTTAAGGGAAAGCTTATCTAAAAAATGAGCAGTTATCAAAATTTTATAAAAATTGATAAGCATTTTTCTGTACAAACCTGTTCTCGTAGAGTACCCCAAGTCAAATAAGCCCTTTGGGGACTAAAATACACGCCTTGTGGTCCCGGTGGAAAATGTGAAGTTAATTGGCCTGTATAATGAGTCCATAAACCCCTCAAAGCACGAAATAAACTAGTTTTTCCCAAACCACTAGCTCCAGTGATGATAACCGATTCACCTAAAATAAATTGGTAGTTTAAAGAGGAAATTAAAGGAAAGGGGCAATTAGGTCGGGTTAAAGTGAAATTTTGTAAGGTCCAAATAGGCAGTTTGGGGATTTGTAAATTTTGCATTTTTGAATTTTCGGGATGTAAATTTTGCGAAATTTGGTTTCGTATTTCAGTCCATTGATTTAGTACAGTGGTTTCTAATTTAGTATTTTGATCTGGTTGTTTCCACAAATTTTCTAGTTTTTTAAGTTGTTCTAATAACTGACTGATTCTGTGAGTGACTCCAATAACGTCAGTGAATTTACCCGAGAGGTCGATTAGTCTTGTGAAACTGAATATTAAATAGATTAGAACAAAGGCGTTTTGGCTAATTAAAACGCTTAGGTCGGTTGGGGATAAGTGGTCGTATTCGCCTGAAAATATGGGAATGGCAAGCATAAAATAGCCAAAGATGGAACCAATATAGTCAAAAAAGTTGATGGCGAAACTAAGAAAGTATTGACGGAGGAAGAGGGAGCGTTGGGTAGAGACTAAGGAGGTTAGGCAGGTGTTGACTTTAGTGTGTTCTAAGTGACCGGCTTGGTGAAAGGCGATAGATTCAGATTTGACTCGGACAAGCATGTGTAGAAATCTAAAAAATGGAAAAATTAAAATGGGTTGAAATTTTTTAGGAAATTTTTTATTTACCTGAAATCCCCTTCACGCTTTTCCTGTTTTACTACGTAATTTACTATAGGACCCATTAACAATTTATTGATTATGGTAGCAACCAGAAAAAATCCGAAGCAGCCTACTGGTCCTTGCCAACCAGATCTATAAAAATTTTACAAAACCGTCAAGTTGTGAATTTTCTAAATTTTTTAAATCTTTTAAATTTTGTAATATTTCACCTTTGGTATCCCTGATAGCAATAATAAGCTATTGTAAATGGACTGACTAATAGCTTGGGTAGAACTTCGCAATATGTTGAGCA
This sequence comes from Entomobrya proxima, assembly GCA_029691765.1. Lineage (NCBI taxonomy): Eukaryota > Metazoa > Arthropoda > Collembola > Entomobryomorpha > Entomobryidae > Entomobrya > Entomobrya proxima. Next base: position 47,657,439 of record CM056172.1, read on the forward strand.
AAATTTGTCAATGTCTTGAGTCATGCGTTGATCCCTATGAAATTTTGGAAATATTTTATGAATCTAATAAGCAATAGATTTTTATAATTTCAGAAACTTACGGATTATCAATTTTTTTATCCAGTATGTTCAGTTGATAAAACCGAATATCCGCAAAATAGACACGGTGAACTGCTTCACTTAAAACCTGACGCATCATGGCGCTTAGAATTCTTGCCCAGTAATCTGTAGTGGCATTTATCTGTTTCAAATGGTTGATTAAAATAATGAGAGTTTTGAAAATGGATTTAGTGGAATAATAATAAATTAAAATTGTACGTACAAATGTCACGGCACATATGAGACCAACTGATTTTGCGGTATGCTGCCAAAACAAGTCAATGTCCTTATTTCCCAAAGCCTCATAATAACGACTTGCAATAAGTCCCACTTGGTATACCACATATTCCTCTGAAAAGCAAATACAAATTAATTTCAATTTTTGAAAATTGTAAATCTAATTTTTAAATGACTTACGTAAAACGACTAGACAGATCAAAAGGATGAACAATCCAGTCAATGCTGATTTGTAAAATCCGTGAAACAGCTGCTGATGTAAAATATAAAACCGTTTAATAAATAGTGTATCAAAACCAAACTTTTGCTGATGTTGACCATTTTCAGAATTTGATTCGGTTGAGCTAGAATATTCTACGTCAATTGCGCCATACAAAGCTGTTTCAGAATTAAAGGGTATTGAATTGTCTTTGCGGGATCCCCTTACGTCTGTACTCTGACCCTGCAAACTTGCCATTTTTACAACACTGTTTAGAAAAGATCCCACGAGTGAGCAGGTGTATTGCCAATATGCATGTGTAAAAATTGCGATTTCTTGCACAAAACAGGTGCTTTATCAATTGGGTCTCGAGTGTTTGACTTGAATGCTGATAACGATTTCATATGCAACATGTAACACATTTTATTCGTATGCGTGGGTGTGAATACTCGTGTACGTCAAGCATGCCGTAGCTGAATGGTATAACTGATTGTGTTACAGCAATTGGATTTTGTATTTTGATCTAGTTTTTTTATGTGCCAAAAAGAGTACAATATGTAATAAATGCGCAATGTTAGATTCGTGGTAATTTGGAAAACGAGACTATTGAAAATCTGATTTGCGTATGAATGTTCATACACAAATGCACACCGGATAATATGCATAGTGCCCGTACAAAGGATTTTTTTGATTTCATAATTCGAGTAGCCTCTCAGTTGACCCCAGAACTATTGAATAGTTTAATAAATCAATTTTACTATAGTAAAACGTACATACTTTTAAAGTATATATAATAGCTTGGTAAAATATATGATAAAAGTCAACAGATTTTTATACGTCTGGTATTTCTACTTTATTTAAATAAAAATCGCTTGATTCTTTTGTAGAAAACTCAGAATTTTTAATCATTTTATATAAATTATTCAAAATATCTTCTGACGTCAACACGTTGTTGGCATATATTTTAAACATGGAAAGATTTAGAAACTACGCATAGGCAAGCTATTTTTTATTATAAAGTTGCTCAATAATAAAAAATAACAACCTCCGACTATCCTTTTTCCTGTTTTTGGAAAAACATTTGAATATTTTAGTATCAAAATTGTGAAACTCTGGATACTTTAACGATTTTGTATTACGCGTGTCAATCCAAATTGAAAATCAGTTATGTTTTAGGCAGTTGTTACCCTGGATATCTAAAGACTATTAAGTACTTTACACAAAAAATGAATTCAAATTCGGAATCTGCCTTCACCCCAATTTTTCAAATAGCCTTTCAAATTTATCGCTATTCATTATACTACATTCCAAACATATCCATATTTGTCGAAGCTACAGAAACCAGCGTTAGAATTGCCACCAAAGTAACATGGAAAAGTATTCTATGGTTACTTCTAGTGGTTATTATTACAGCCATTGGATGTCTTGGTTCAATATACATTCTCATAAAGCATTTACTAGCGCCCCATGACGGTCCAGACTTAAATTTAATTCAAATCACTGTCATAGTTTTGCTTGAAACCACTTTTGTAAATGGAATTGTTTTTGTACGAGAACTTGTTTCAAATTTTGGAATTATTGCGCGTTTTAATACATTTGTAGAAACTGGACTTAGTCTGGGTATGATTAAAAACATATTAAAAATATTCTTCGAAAAGTTTACAAAAATGCTTTTACTTTTTTAGGAATTCCAAGACAAGCGGCTTATTCAAAAATGGACCTCTCCGGGCTTTTACTTAACTACGCTTTACTTCTAATGGTTCTTGGTGGAATACCCCTTCCGCTTTTTAACTTAGTATTTTTAAATTGCGATCCATTTCCCGTAATACTTAACGAGTTTCTTTTACCACATCCATACTACCACGACATACCTATGATCTTGTTTTCCAAAGCGTTTCAGTTTGTGGCTACATCAATTTTGCTTTATTTTGTTTTAAAATACATATTTCTGATTTTGTTTCTAGCGTTTATAATTTTAAACCAAGCAAAATCCTACATGTCAACGTTTGCTTTACAAGAAAGCATTGCGGAAAGAAGGTTTTTAAATTATTATTCAAACTTACAAATTTTCTTTATGTTAGTACGAGAGTTTGTTAATGTTGTGCTTTTAGTTTTGGTTGTGTGGACTCAAGTATTTTTAACTTGTGTTGGTTGGCTTACCATTCGTGGTTTTGTAGTGTTGCCAGAATTTTTAGTGGTTATTACCTCACTGGCGTTTTTTGGTGGTATGTGTATTGTTGTCACGTTATTAGGATTTGTAGCAGATGTAAGAACATTAAGTCTTGAGTTGGTAGCCAAAAAGCGAAAAGAGTTTCATAACTTGAACAGAAACAGTTCTAAGTATTATTACTTTTTAAGATGGCAGGCACAACAAGAACTAAAAGTAACGTGTGGAAAGCAATTTGCGTTTGATAGAGAAGCAGTGAAAAATTATCTGGTTGTTTTGAATACTAATCTAACCAATGCTATTTTGCTCTTGATTCCGTAAATTAGATCTACATACTAGTATCGAGTAATATATTAATGTTATCGCTACAAAGTAGGAGCAAATAGAAAAAAGACGTACTTTAAAAATAGTTTAAAGAAGACACGTTGTAAGAAACACAGCTTTGCATAATATACATGCCTACGTTACTTTGTAAATTGAAAATGACGCAATTCTATAAAAACGTAAAAACGTCCACATTGGAGCTATGTAACCAGAGTCATCATAGCACATTGACTCAATTAAATCCAAGGGTGTTAACAGTTATTCAAGCAAAACAAATTTTTAATATATTTTGAGTAATGTTATTGTAAATATAATTATTCCAATTGAACAAGCAGAAGGTCATGTATTTCATTAATCCATTAATTTAATCCTCAAACTAATGGTATCCACAGAATTGTATATACTAAATACCATATACCTTGAAATCAAAATACCCCTTGCCATTCAAAACAAATGCCATTGCACTCTGCATTAAAGCCGAGGTTTAAGTTCCGCTCTTTACCATTAAGGCAGCGTATCCAAGTGAAACAAGTACCAATCGATAGAAAACGTCTTGGTCTATTCATTTTTGAAAACCGCATGTTGGAACCCTTCCCCGTTCAGGAGTTATTCAGCGTCAAAGTTGGGATAATTTTACACAAGGTTAAAAAATGATGGGATAATTTTCAAAAATTTCATGAAATAGCTTTTAAAAGTATTATAATTTGAGTTAAATAGTAAAATGTTTCATGAAATAACTTCCAAAGTAGTAGGTCGTGCTTATTTTTGGGAAATTATCAGATGGCGCTACAAAAATTTGCAAAAAATGGCATTGTAAGCCACTTGTGTACTAGAATGCTTTATTCGCAAATTTTTGTAGCGCCATCTGCTAATTTCCCAAAAATAAGCACGAACTACTAGTTTGGAAGTTATTTCTTGAAACATTTTACTATTTAACTCAAATTATAATACTTTTAAAAGCTATTTCATGAAATTTTTGAAAATTATCGCGTCATTGTTTAACCTTGTGTAAACTTACCCCAACTTTGACGCTGAAAAACTCCTGAAAGGGGAAGGGTTCCAACATGCGGTTTTCAAACATGAATAGACCAAAACGTCTTCTATCGTTTGGTACTTGTTTCATTTGGATACTATTTTTCCCCTTTAGATAGGAACTGGGCGTCGTATAGTGCATTGGTTGATATACATTTAAACTTTTCCTATGCAATCTACCATATACCCCAAAAAACATTTTTGTTTTCCCTTTCCACCAATGAACTATTTCCTTGCTAAGTTGTGCCACGTATGCTACACACGTTAAAATAATAAATATAAAACCAATGCCTTTGAAGCCATAATGGATAAAGTAAACATTGCTGTAAATATTTTACTTAACGCTCCAACAAACACTATTCCAGACCCAGATTTTTGACATTTTGCAGAACTGCGTAAATACTTAAATATCTGTCCATTGCTTTAGCGACGCTATATATATTGGTACATTTAACGTTTTTTAATATACATACTTACAGTTATTGTAGCAACTTCACTGAAAAACAAATATTTTGCTCGAAAAGTGCAAGTTGACTCCATACAACAATAATTCAAACCAAAACATTGAGTTATAAGAATCAAAATTTTATCCCTTTAAATAGATTGAAGATAAGTGCTAACAATGTAACCAAACTGATCTATGGTAAGCACAAAGGCTCCCGGTAAATAAATAATAGGCACTAAAAATATTACTAGAACTGCTAAAAGAATACTAATTCCAACAAAATCAAATTTCCCCGAGTATGTTTCAAGTTTTTCAACCCAGCTTTTACAACAGAAAACACGGTTATTTCTGATGCTGGAATTAGTGTTCGAAAATATACATTTTTATAAAAGAAATCATGGTTCATTAAAAATCAACCTTCAACCCTATGTTCCACTTTATGCAAAAACCTTGCGTGTAATAATACTATTTCTAGCTTTGATACAAGTACACATTCAAAATTGCATAATATTAAACGAGTTCTTAGCTACAAGCTGCACGAGGTAAATTATTAACTGAATTTTAATAATGTGATTACACTGATGACTAACTATGATTAAAAATTTATTTTCTTACTGTAAAAGATAATTTTTGTAAACATACAGGCGCATCGACACATTTCATCCTAAATACTTCCCTGTTGAAGCAGCATTATAACAAAAACAGCAATACTACAAATTTATTCAACAGTAAATTTAGTAAAAAACGTTTTAAACTATACTTTGTGCATACCGGATAATAAACAGTATTAGACGAATTCAGTAATGAATTAAGAAAATGATTTAGAGGAAATACTATACAATTTTTTTATGCAATATTATGCCAATTTATCATATAACATAATATCCGCAAAAATTTACTAAGGATTGAGAGGTACTCCTTCATTCCAGTTCATTAGCAATAAAAGTTTCCGATTTTCTGTTCAATAATATCATACACAATTATATGTAATTCTAATGGCTTTTCAAAGTGCAGTGCAGAATAGTATTAAAATTTCTCCATTTTGGGTTGAGCGGTCGGAAAAATCTTAGTTTTTAGTCACAAAGTACGAGCATGTTACAAAACATTCAAATCTTCTGACAACACTTACGTGTATTTTAATAACTTGTCGAAACTCTTGTGAACAAACAGAACAGAAAAAAGGCTTTTCACCGGTATGTTGACGCATGTGGCCTTCAATCTGAGCAAATCATTTTGCACAATAGTTACAAAATGGACAGACCAGTACTCCATCAGGAATTCCTGCAAGTAAAATAGTCATATCAAAAAGATTTTCTCATTACAGATTTCCCCTTATAATTATAATAATAATTACCTGTATGTTTAAAAATGTGCACTTTTAGGGTCTCCTTATTGGCAAAATACTCAGAGCAATAAAAGCATTTTTCATGTTTTTCACCCAAATGTAATTTAAAATGTTTTATCATACAATTCCTTTGATAAAATCCTCTGCTGCAAATCTCGCAAATATAATTGCGCGGACGGTTAGGCAAATGATGAATGTAACTATTTGCATTTAACTCTGAGGATGTAAGGAAAGCTTTTTTACACTGTTTGCACTTATGAGGCATTATTCCCAAGTGTGCTAATCGATGTCTTTTTAATCCAGAGGATGTAAAATATGCCTTTTCACAATACTCACATTTTAATTCTAATCGAGGTTTTTCTGAATGTGTAACCATATGACGCCTTAAGCTATAAATGTATTTAAATCGTAATCCAAAATCCGTACACTGGTGCGGCTTTCCATCAAAATGCGTTTTCAGGTGTGCCTTAACAGCAATACTTGTACGAAAAACGTTATTGCACTTATAACAAGCTTGTGACTTTTCATCAGTTCTGTGGCATAACATTGCATAATATGCATTGATACTGTTTAGGTTTTAGATGGGTATAATAAACATGTGCGTTAAGGGATGATGGCGTTTTATAAAACTTTTCACAATGACTACATTTGTACGAATTAGATTGAAATTGAGTTTGCTGATGTCGAACTAAAACACTTTTTTTGTAAAATGTTAAACTGCACTGAATACATTCTATAGCATTGTGGTCCGCGTGCGTGCGCCGTTTATGTCCATTAAGTTCCACTTTTGTGATCCAGGCTTTATTGCAAATTTAACAAATAAATGGCTTAACACCAGTATGGCTAACTGTGTGACGATTTAAGGCACCTCGACGTGTAAAACTTTGGCTTTAGAGCAAACAAAGGTTGATAAACTTATAGAGGAGGATACTGGTCCGATTTGGGCCTCTCTAAGTGGCAACGTGGTGGTTATATTAATATTGTATTAAACGGGTTGCATTATTGCTTGCATTTGTCTGCTTCTTGAGGTAGTACGTGTTCTTACAAAGTGTGTGATAAAGTTGTTTGAGCATTTATGTTATTTTTTTTCAAAAAGTGTTTTAAAAATGTATGAGATATATCAGATATAATAGAATAATATGAAAGCTTATTAAACTTGAAATAATAGTGTAGGAATATTTCAACTTTCAAATTTCAATAAGATTTATTAAAAATCCAACCCAACGTTTTGACTTAATCATATATCCTCATCAGGGGAATTTCAAACGAAAGATTTCAAAAATACGAGAAAGCATTACAGGCATAATAATTATGTATTTGTATAATTTCATTTAGTAGCAAATCCAATGTCCGCTGTCGTTATACACTTGTGTTGGTGATTTTCTTGTCGTAGGCTATAATATGTATATTTCGTACAGCACTTCGGAATAACAAACAGGAGTATAATTAAATCTAACTTTTCAATATAGGTAGGTACATATAATATTTGTGATTACTTAAAACTAATCTGTATACTAATAGAGTTTTTAGTGCCTGTCCCGGATATTAACAAATCCTTCAATAAAACTTAAAATTCGAAACTTGTTAAACTAAAACGTTTACTCCATCTAGTAACACTATGGAAATACTTGTCTCCAATCACAATAGAATTCATGGTTATCTTGCATTTATAGATTTATATTTCAAATAAGGATTTCTTATACTTACATACATGCAAAGTACTATATATATTTGCTCATCACCGCAGGTGTTTTTTCAACCTTAAGCGAAATAGCTTGTAAGGAATAGCAAATGGGATGTGAACAATTGTACTCATAGGGTCATAGGGTCATGAACCTACACATCAGTACAGTATCCACAGAATGGTATATAATAGTTTGAGAATACCAGATCTTCACCTTAGAATCAAAATACCCTTTACCATTCAAAACAAAAGCTGCCGGTTGAAATGCATTTAACCTTTTTCTGTACAAACGACCATTTACCCCAAAAAACAATTTCGTTTCCATTCTCCACGAATGAACTATTCCCTTGCTAAGCTCTGAAGCATATGTTCCATAAGTTACAATAATAAAGGAAAATACTAGTGCCGTTATAGCCATAATGGGACACAACCAGTAAAATAATGGATTTAATATATGATATCCAATAAATGTTCCAGCTAAGCTAATAATATTTATAAATATTCCACCTAACGCTGCAACAAAAATAATTCCTGATCCACTTTTTTGACATTTTACGTGAACGGCGTAAATACTTAGATATTTGTCCATTGCTTTGGCGACGCTATATCTGCTTGTGAATTTAACGTTTTTCAACAAGCTTACAGTAATTGTGGCAACTCCAGCAAAAAGTGGAAATATAGTTCTTAGAGTGCGAGTTGACTCCATGCAACACAAATTGGAACCCAAACATTGCGTTATACGAATTAAAAATTTAATCCAGGTAGATAAATCACTAGATTCAAGATAGGTGCTAACTATGTAACCAAATGGGTCTATTGTAAGCACAAAAGTTCCCGGTAGGTAGATAATTGGCACTAGACATATTATTAGAACTGTGAAAAGAATGCTGATTCCGGCGAAGTCAAATTTCCCCGAATATTTTAAGTTTTGCAGTTCTTGTTTTATAACAGCAAGTATGCTTTGCTCGGAAACAGGAATTAGCGGTCGATATACCAGTTTGTAGTGCAATTTTAACAGTAAGTTAAAATACTCGCTAAGTTCTTCACGGTTTTTTGCCATGTAGTAATTTAATCCATTGCAGAGAAACATGGGAGCGGAGAGCAGTAAAGTAAAAAAGAAGCGATTTGGAGATACTGCGTTGTGTTGGAATTTGGTCAGGTATATTAAAACATAAATTGTTGATAGTGGCCAGAGTATAAAAACTATTGGGATCCAGACCAAGTAGAAAATACGTAATTTGGATTTTCGGGATTCTTTGTGAAATTGTTGTAGTTCACTGTTATAGCGAATTACATAGGAAGTACAAAAGCACTTTTGGGTTATCAGGTCATTTATTGAAAATGATTTGAGCAATAGAGATGTCATGTTTGGAAACGGATGTGTATTTCCAAATATGCAGCAATTCGGTGTAGTTATGAATATTTATATAAAAACAGATCCTTCGTGCGGAAAAAGTGGCACGCGTATGACTTTAAAGTGCATTTTTTTGCTCAAGGAAACAGGAAGTTGAAAAGTAATTTGGTACGTTTTTAATTTATTGGTCATGTTGTTTTAAATTCCGTATACATATAAACAATATGCTTTTATATTTCATTTTTAAAAAACCTTCAAATCTATTTTCTACTCGTACAATGACCTTGCTTGTAATACAGTTATTGCTAGCTTTGATTGAATTATATAATATTCAAAACGGTGTCAGCCTTAAGAGGTTTACACGGTAGTATTGCAGAGGTGTAAAACATTACCACATTTGTCGATTTCGACGTAGCCTTGTACTACTCATGAAAAAATTGAAAATGAAAGATCATTTATTGCCCTAATGACTACGTTAGGTAAGTTAGGTTCATTTCAATTACTGTGAATCAGGAAATGATGTCAAACTTAATTATATTCTATAAACTTTAAATATAAATTAAATTTACATGTTGTCATTACAATCCACAATAAACCCAAGAAGGAAAATTTTCTATTTCCTGTACATGAAGTAGGCTAATTATTTTATGACTTGATTAAATTATATGACTTATAACTAAACAGAAAATGGAACGTTGACTCTGCATAGATGAAGATTTTATTCCGTGAATGCCCAAATATTTTTGAAAATACAGAAAAATCCTGTCAACGTCTGTATAAAAGTGGAAATAGTTTCTTTAACGGGTAACCGAAGCATTTTTGTTTTTTCTTCATGAAGGCCATCAGATTACTTGCCTATTTGTTTCTACCGCATTTGTGTTTCCTGAAACTCGGCTGCGTAAATTCCTTTGAGCAGATCCTACAGAAGAATGGCTTTTCGCGTGTATGCTGGCGAATGTGTCTTTCCATTAGTGAAAACCATCCAAAACAACGATTGCAAAAAGGACAGACAAACACTACGTCCGCCATTCCTGAAATAGTAAAACCTAATTATTAAAGAATGAATTTGATCCAAGAGTTTCCACTAATATATGCTTTGTTATAAAAAGCGTACCTGTATGTTTATAAAGGTGTACTTTTAAATCCCCCTTTTTGGCAAAATATTCATTACAAAATGGGCACTTTTCAGACTTTTCACCCAAATGTATTTTGAGATGCCTCATCAACTCAGTTTTACCATAAAATCTCTTCTGACAAAGTTCGCACACAACCCCACGTTCCAAGGTATGACGCTTAGAAAAATGTCTTTTAAGTTCTCCCGCCGTAAAAAATGTGCTCTCACATTGTCCGCATTTGTGCGATTTTGCACCCAAATGCGATTTTAATAGATGTGTTCTAAAAGAAGAGTATTTTGTGTAAATTTTTCCACAGTACTTACAGTTAAATGTTTTTGAATCATGTTGAACATTTTGTTCATGTAGGACAAGATGTCTTTGTAAACTGACATTACATTTGTATCGTATTCCACACACCTTACACTGGTACGACTTTTCGTCAATATGAGTTTGCAAGTGAGCCTGGACTAGATATTTTGTGTGAAACGTTTTATTACACAAATGACACGTATGGGACTTTTCACTTTCACTGTGATGATAAAACGTATGTTGCCGTACTTCGCCAGGAGTAACGAAACTTTGGGAACAATGATCGCAATTGTAAGGTTTTTCATTGATATGTCGCCTGATGTGAATTTCCAAGTTTCGTTTACTTAACTGCAAGCTTTTACAGAACAGGCACTCATACCGCCTAATTTTTAGGTGGGTATCATGAACATGTTTTCTCAATATATATTTTGTTTTAAAAAACTTTTTGCAGTGTCCACATTTGTATGGCCTTTCATCACTGTGGATTACTTTATGAATGGTGAGATTTTGTTTTGTGCGAAATTTCTTTTCGCACTGGGTACATTCAAAAGGTTTGTATTCTGTGTGTACTTGTTGATGCCTTCTTAAGTCGTAGGTTGTTTTCCAAGCTTTTCTGCAAACTTTGCAAATGTGGGGTTTATTTCCAGTATGAATAGCTGTGTGGCGACTTAAAGCACAACTTGATGTAAAACATGTGTCACAATTTTCGCACTTGTAGGGTTTCTCTTTGGTATGGTTTCTCATATGAACTACAAGATACTTTTCTGTGTATTGCTTTTTGCAAATGTTACAAGAAATTTTCTTCATTTTAAATATTTTTGCACTCCACAAAACAGAAACGTGCTAATTTATAAATGATTGATGAAACCAGTGGTAAGAAAACCAAACTAAAAAGTGATTTGGAAATAATAAAAAATTTAATTTTTTTGATTGTAGTTCTTTTTATGTAGTAACATGTACATGCAATGTAGGAAAAAAACAAAATAAAAATTTTAACATCTGCGCAATACTGCCAATAAACTAAAGCATAGCGAAATCCGTTATTACTTACACGTACTCCAGAATGCTGTTAGTACATAAGCTATGAAAAGTCAACATGCAGTAAAACTAAGCATAAGTTTGTGTCCTTTTATTATTTTCAATCTTATCTATATCCATAGAACACAACGTGCGAACGGTCTCTAGTTAGTCATACTTTAAGACACACTTGTACGTCTTGCTTTGCGTAGCCTTCCTGTATACGTGGAATGAATTTGTGCACAAAAGTGGTTACTTGATATGTACTACAAAATGCAATTTAGCTATGTGGGGGTATTACGGTTTTGTAAGTTGTACTAACACACACAAAAAATACTGTTAGCTTGCAGCTTTTTCATTTTTCTGAGTACAAGCACATGTAGCCGGGAAATAATTTTATATTCAAATTTATTGCACGCCTTGAATACCCAATAATTTGTTGGTGGTGTATGCCTAGTAGCTTTACTGTTTATAGTAGACGTTTTACATATCTGATTCCAGGCCGTTTTGTGATCGCCTCACTGCTGTTGTAATACTTACCTTAAGTAATGTGATAAAATGCGTCAAAACACAAAAGAGTTGCCGAGTAAGATGTTATATGTACATACCTTAGTGGATGATGATTTAAACAAAGCTATAGAAATTTAATATAAGGAATCTACCGCACTTTGCGACGCCCAGTTCCTATCTAAAGGGAAAAAATAGTATCCAAATGAAAGAAGTACCATTTGATAGAAGACGTTTTGGTCTATTCATTTTTGAAAACCGCATGTTGGAACTCTTCCCTGTTCAGGAGTTATTCGTCGTCAAAGTTGGAGTAATTTTACAATAGGTTAAAAAATGAAAGTATATTTTTAAAAAATTTCAAGAAATAGTTTGTAAAAGTATTATAACTTGAGTTAAATCGTATAGTGCACCATGAAATAACTTCCAAAGTAGTAGTTTGTGCTTACTTTTTCCAAATTAGCAGATGGCGCTAAAAAAATTGCAAGAAATGGCATTGTGAGTCACTTGTGTACTAGAATGCTTTATGGCATAGTAAAATCCGTTTTCTTTGGCACGTACGCCTAAATGCTGATAACACTCAAGACTTGAGTCTCAAGGTGAGAATAATATGCGCTAAAATAGGCATGTCGTGTAACTTTTCTACTGTGTTCGAGTAATTTAAATAAACCAATTCTTGTCAATGTAACAAACCGTGCAAAAATCTGCACGGTTTCGTGTCAATTACACATCTCAAACATATTTTGTGGTGCTACGTGGTGAGAGTTGATGTGCAAAAATTATTGTGATGGATGCTACAAAATTCAATCCTACTAAATATATGAGGGTATTTCGTTTGCATTAGCCATACTTATAACAAGGAACACGAATGAATACAAGCATAGTTTACCATGCGGTTTGTAGCGTTTTCGTTCAGGCTTCTGAACACATGCATGAGCAGCCGAGATAATAAATTAAATTCAAATTAACTGCACGCCACAAAAAACTAAAAGTTTATTGAGAGTATACCCATAGTAGCTTTGCTGCTTAAACTTGGAGTTTGACATAGCAATTTCATTGAACTTGCTTGTTTTGTCCTTTATCGTGTCTCAAAAAATGAATGTAATTGCAAGGAAAGAAAGAAGAGTTAGCAAAAGGAAAACAAATAACTTTTTCTAATTATGGGTAGACTATATACGACCATACAGTTAATGTGGTGTTTCACTGTATGTGAAAAGTTAAAACCTGTTGATGTGGAAATGATTAAAATTTCAATTTACATAATATGGGTTTCAGTACTGCATTTGCTTTGGTATACAGGAAGAAAATCAAAATAATAAATTATAATATAATATGTAATCATAAAAAGAAAAATATTCCATTTTCCGCATTTTCAACTTTATGCACTGCTGTAATCCGTACAGATGATAAAAATAAGACTTCATAAAAATCAAATATGTTCCTTACTTCTTATGCTGGTGTTGGTGTAAAATACCTCAACTTTGAAGCTGAAAAATTCTTAACGAGGAAACCTGGGAACAAGTTGACAAGGTTACATAACTAATTTTTGATTGTTGTTTAAATCAATAGCCATTGTAATGTCTATCATAAGCTTTTACCTTGTAACCCAAAGATCATATTATGTATTTACTCTTTTATTCAAGATCAACTACAATAGGTTCAACCTTTTATAAACTTTCTGAAACAATCCTAATCACATTTGCTGTAAATTCCCAAATGCGTCAACTATTTTTAGCTATGTAGCATAGTAAAAACCAAATTCATCCGCATTAACACTATGGTACGCATACAAGTTGTTGTTGTCGTGTTTACGCATATAATATTTGCAGGCTGGATTTTAAAGGCGTTTGTCGGGTGGAAGTACCAACGTTATCCTAATTCCTCAAAGAAGACTCTGCCTTCAACGTAAGCTATATATGCCTGTATACTCCAACCGGAAACTATTTGAAACTATTTTGGTTTTCATTATTATGTTTACAGTGTATCCAGCTTTTGCGAGTTGAATTGTGCAGATAAACCTCATTGCAACAATACCAACTGCCCAAACGTTTGCATTAATGTGCCATCAATCGACTTCATCATTAAAAGGGAAGTGCGCTCGGAGAATGAGCTATGTCTATATGTCTCAAAAAATAAAAATCATTACCTACAAGCAGTAAAAAAAGACGGTCGGGTAATACTGGTGAAAAGGTTAAACATCCCGCACAAAATGCCTTTTTGGTACAAACTTTTGTCTGTTAAACATTCAGCGGAAGATGGATGCGCGATTGTAAATATGGTTGTAGCACCTACTATTCATCCCGATGTACCGGATTCAGTTTTCTGTCTGCTGAAACTTGTACTCGGTGTGATTGAAGTAAGTGCTGATCAATGCTACAACACAGGAGATAGTCTGGATCAACTACCTTACAGAAAAGAGAATATGATAACCTTAAAAGTTTACAAGTGGATGAATGTTTCCAGATATGAATATAACGCGGATTTAATAGGATCTTCGTTTATCTGTTCCAATGCTACATGCAAAAAAGAAGCTGAGGTCAAGTTGGAAGGTGTTGCTGGAGAAGGCGGTAAAGTTACCCAAACTTCTCCATTTATACAAAAAACTGAAGGCGCTCAAATACAAATTGTGCTTGACTAATCTATACGAAGATTTATTTCCGGAACTAAGCAAAGAACTAAATGAGCAGGAAGTAAAGCCACTACTAATGTTAAATGGAGTTGTTAATAAATTTAATAATTTGACAATAAAGTTTTCTTTGATGTACGAAATATCTGATTTTAAACCCTATTATTTTTTTAATATATAGGTTGCTGAAACAAACTAAAACTCAAGAACTCCTTAAGCAAGCTTTGGCAACAATTTAGTATTACACAACACGTAGGCTATTTGTAATACCGAGAAGTTGTGAGCTCTAGAGTTATAAAATTACTTTTGACTGTTTACGGAACTAGAAAAATTGTAGGAATGCAGTGTCATGCAACCATGCAATTAAGTTGCCAAACTTGCTATTCTTTTTTGCTATACATGAACTTGCATATGCATAAATATATTTGTTTTTACAGCAAACTTCTTTCAGCCTTAGTAACGCGGTTACTCAAATACTAAATATTGAACTTAAAAAATATATCAACCCCAAACATTGTTACTTTGTATTATCGTTTCAACAATCGGACAACTATTATGTTTGAAGGTTCCCTGCAATGCGCATGCAGGCTTGCTAGTTAATAGCTTTTTATGGATTTAAAAGAAAAGTGATTAGCTTTTTTACCGTTAATTATTGAAACTTAAAATGTTAGGATCGAATCGCGTAAAATCAGGCTTAATTTAATCCTGCCAAATCCTGGCTTAAGCCAGTTTCGTATCTTAATCGTATAACTTTTGGTTTACGTAAACTCAAAATCTGGATTATGCAGGAACGTCGGTACGTCACGTAAACCAAAATTATGCGTCGGGAAGCATTGGTATAATGCAGACAACAGTCAGATACAGCAACTTAGCCGAAGTCAGCACAACAAAAACACGTTATCATATTGTTAGGTAGTTATAATAATATAGATATAGATAGATAGATATAAGCCTAAAAATACATACATTTCTAATGTCGATTTGAATGCAAATAAAACGCATGTTGCACAACACGCTTGTGTGCCACTACGCTAAACAAGTTAAACGTTTAGCGACGTTCTTATTCCCAACGTTTGTAAGTGCTTAGGCACAAATGCGTCTTTAGCTACATGTTTTAACATTACCAATTCTTAGTTATACCTAATTACCAACTTACATAACGTTTAAAAGTAGAAAGGAAAATGTAAGCTGGACGTTGTCCAGCCGTGTAAACGTACTGTAAACTCTATATATAGATGCGAATTGCAAATAAAGAAACAATCAAGTCCTGTAACTTGCTCTGTAAACCTAAACTATTCTGTCTCTGTCTATCTTATTTTACATACTACACTATCAATCATAATAACCCACTTAACATGGTGTTCGCACCAGTATTTTCTTTTCTTTAATCCATCCCATCCCAAAAACTTAACAGCAAGCCATTCCAGTTTTTCTTGTCTCACTGCTGCCATCAAATCAATTTAACTCCTCACCGCTATTCCACCATTTTTCTGGGCCAACGCCCAAAAATTCGGAAACCAAGTTAAAATACAGTTTTTAAGTTTCCAAATAAATCCAGGTTTCCAAATAAACCCAGCTAAATTTTTTCACTTGCACAACAACCATCTCTCACAACATTTTGCAGTGTAAGCAACAGTTTTTTATTGTCTTTTTTTTACAACTATAATAACCTGCACGCACACAAGTTTTAATTCAATTTTTTTTTGGTTTGTTAAGTTTTTAGGAAGGGACAGGAACACGTTTCTGCACTCTTGAAGGACTTGATTCCCCAAGATTGATCTTTCTAAGTGACTCAGTGTAAAAAATCAAAATTATCATCTTAAGTGCTTCCCATTTTTTTGTTTGTTTACTGATACTTTAAAACTGATTTTCATTTTTCTACAGACTCGATTTTTTACACCACCACCTAGAAACATCGTGGGAAAACCTTTTTCAGTTCAGTTAGAAACAGAGGTACGGTACTTACGCAAAATTGATGGCTTCCTTTTTACGAATTTTACTAATCAAATTTAATCAAGTGAACTTCCTTACCATTTAATTAAGATAGCACTAACCACACGTTAAACCGCTACCGCCCACAGAGTGGGTAACGGTATGTTTAACTTTTTGTGAACTAGATTTTTTTGGGACGCTAGATTATTTTAAGTTCATCTCATTTCCCTGCAAATAGTTTGGCATTTGTTAGGATACGCATACTTGTCTGGAAACATACAAAAAAAATCTTTTTCTGTCCCAATTTAAAATATTCAAACTGCTCACACTTGCACCCCATTGTTCACACCGCATACACACATAAGTTACATTTACTCCTCACTAATCTAAACCCTCCAATCCCTCCCAATGGCTTCTCCTCCCACCTCCTTTCTCCACAAGTTCACGAAATCTTTTTCTAAAAATAAACAAACTAACAAAATGAAACAAGATGATGATGATTTGGCTTTATCTGATGAGCAGCTTGCTTCCACCTCTGTTTCTACATCTTTATCTGTTCCTCTAAATTCTTCCAAGCCTACTCCCTCTCAGCTTTTTGGTAGTTTTGTCA
>CM056172.1:47674537-47750471 GCA_029691765.1 Entomobrya proxima
GGTATAAACTGATCATGCAATTAAATGATGAAACATGACTTTTTCAAAAAAAATCTTCGGAGCTCAGCTGACTCCCTAGGGAACATCCTATTCCCGAATTTAGTGTTCATTGAAATACTATTATTTATTTGAAGTACCAAATCAAAACAGCTTATCAGTAGTTAGTGACAGTTCTGTGTGAATGCTTTTTCCTCCCAAAAATTGAAAGAAAATGAATTTATTGAATGTAGAGTGGAAAAAATAGTTTTTGCAGAATTTATAGTTTGAAGACTACATGCCACATTTATTTATTTCTTGAGAGTAAATAGTTACCCACACGCGCACGTGTCTACAATTTTATTTCCTTAACAGCAGAAACTAACAGGCAAAACGCACGTTGATTGCAAGCATAGCTGCAAGCAAGCTGAACTTACGACTGGTCCGAGCGGTCGAAGCATTTTAAGCTCGTTTTCCTGCTAAGCCGACTAACAAGATTCTAATATCGCGTAATTTTGGCTTAAATTGGTCGGGCTAAGCGAAAACCTAATATTTTGGTTTGAACTGAGTTACGCGATTAGGATAAGCCAAAAATCGGTTTAAACTGCGCTTATCCCGGTATACGATCCCACTCTTAGTGATTATGTAGTTCAAGCAAAAAAAGAGGAGGTAGAAAAGTTTTAGTTGTGATGTTAAATACGGAGTGTAACTATGTAAAGACGTATAAAGCCTTTAAGCCAGTAAAATTGAGTTGTAGATCGTTTTATCTGCTTAAAAATGTGTCTGACGTTGTATTTGTACATATCATTTTTGAGATCGTTTGATAGCATAATGATACCAATCGACGGATAAAACGTGATAACTGAGAACATGTAATTTTTGGCTTAATACGGCTTTACTTCTGGTCAATCTGATCCTTTTATTGCAAAATAGTTTCATTTCAGGCTAACTATGCGTGGCTTTTATGATTCTCTTGTTTTGTAATTATACATGTTATTCAAATTAAATTGCTTTTATACTTGGCTATAGTACTACAAAACTAAACACGTATGTCTATATTATCAAGGAATTCTAGCTATTCATACGGCACCAATAGAATTTAAAGTTAATAAGTTTAATCATAATCATACAAAAACTTATTATTCTGACCAGTCTAAACTAGACATACAGAAGTCAATAATTTAGCTTACGTCAATTTGAGAAGCCTATCCACCGTCAATAGTGCTCCAGCATAGCCCACTTTATTTTTAATGCCATATTTCATAAAAATTTATTACATGTAGTTAGGCAATCTTGTAAATCACATCATTCCATTTTCTGTTTTGTATAACCACAGGATGGTTATGTTTAAGTGCTACAATTATTAGTGTTGACCTTTTAATTTAAATTATCTTGGATATATAACAAACTCGTTTACCTTGTTTGCAGAAATCTCACGATGTCAATTTAATATTTTTAAAACTTGATGTCGATAAACGTAGTATTAACCTAGAGAAAATAATCGTCAATTTTAAATTCGTTTTCAAAGTAATTTTCTGTTTTATTGGTTTCGTGATTAAAATTTATCAGCTCACGCTGAGTCTAGAATTTACTCTGATTCTAGAGAGTTCTGATGTCAGACTTCTAGGTTGTAGTTAAAGAAGCCATGCTAAGCAATCTCATAGTAAACATATTTCAGCGACATAAAAACTTGATCTTCGAATGTCTCTACGCCCTTCTAACTTACAACCAGATTTTCCGTTTTCTATCCAAAGAATCCATAACAATTGAATGGAACATTGAAGACGAATTCTACTGCACTTCTAGTCCAACTTGTTTCACTTACAGTTTATGGTACTTCAACGTATTTATTATTGCTGGCGTTGTGGGATTTGGATCTTGTATAAACGTGGTACTAAATGTAGCAGAGTCCAGCGCAGCGCCAGTTCTAGTATCTGCCGGTTTTGCCACATTTGCGTCACTGCTATGGGGACAAGCAGGAATTCTTATAGTTCATGCACAGGATTTTCTTAGTGCATTTCACTGTTTACACGATTTGCATCAGAAATTAAGTAAAACCGTAAAGCACTTATAAATTTGAATCTTGAGACGCTTTGAAACAAATTTGTTTTTGTTTATTAATTTACAGCAACTTGTCATGGAAAACTTACACAGTACCGACATCACTCAAACAACTACTGGAAATATATGTCGTATGTGCTTCAACTAGCTGTCCTTGTATTTGCCATAATTCCACTGACTTTAACGCCAGCTGGAGTTTATTTAAACCTTGACCCATTTTACTACACATTTCCAAAATACCTTCAGTTTGTTCTACCAAACCAACTTGTACTAATTCTTCGAATTCTAGTCAGCACAATTTGCGTCGTTGAAGCTTGCCGTTTTTTTGCGTTTTATTTTCCATTAGTGTTATATACTTTAGAGATACACTCAAATATATTAGAAATTCTAAACCAAGCCGTAGTCCATAACAGACGAGATGAACTACAATTTATCAAATGGTATAATTGTTTTCAGCTGAGTATAGAAGCCCTAAGAAAATCGTTTGACCCATTAATAGGTAGCTTGATGGGTACTGGATTTGTAATTTTTACTTGTTGTAATGTAGGAACTGTACGAGGTTATAATATAGTACCGTTAGCTGTGTAATGGGTTATACCTACTGTTTCGATTTTATGTGCGTTTTTAATTAGTTTTGTTGTACCGCTTGTAATTGAAACTAGAACGGTAACTGACTTGATAATTAACAAGAGAAGGAAAGAATGCAGGTTATTAACGGGTCGTACGACTAAAGAAAACAAATATATTTTTAGAAGATATGCTGCATATAAACCGGTTGGATTAAGTTGTGGATCGTTTTTTCCTTTAAAGAGGGGATCAGATCTTGTATACTTGTATATGGCTTTTCTAAGATCAGTTGACGGAATTATGATACCACTAACCGAATAAAATACATGTGTGTTAACTTTATGGAAATTGAGTTTTACTTAAAGAAACTTGTTAAACGGAATAATGAGCCTGATATTAATCTTTTTTATTATGATAGCTTTGGTTTTGTAGACATTGATATTGTACCTAATATGTGGGCAATCTGATTTGAAAACAAACCTAAAATTTATCCGTCCGTACTAGAAAATATTTTTCAACTGAATTTAATTTATTACAAATAAATTATTATAGCTACACCAAATGTACTCCACCTATAAGATAGGTACTTTAACAATTACAAATTGCAATAAGTATTGCAAATCCAATGTTTGTACTGATATACCAAATAAAAACAAGTTCCCAACAAGTCTGAAGAATGCTAATTCTATACTGAGATAATTACCAAATCCGGAAACAACTTTTCTGTAGTACATGGTGTCATAAATTCTAATAGTGACACAGCTGAAAAGTCAACAGTTGAAGGAAAATCTAACGAGTTTCCTAAAAACGGAAGAGGCATCAAACGTTCCTTCAAACCGCCAAACCCAGAGTTCATTGGAAGAGACAACACCAGAAACGGCAGCCAAAAGTTTCGTCGCACAGAGAACACGACATCACCCGGACCAGCAGTTTCAACCTCGACAACAACTCAGGACCAACAAACTCCAAACAACAATTTCTCAGAATCGGCCACGTAAATATACTTTCAGTAAGAGCTAAATATTTACAATTAAATTCTTTACTTTTTTCTAAAAAATACGACGTTTTTTGTATCACTGAAACTCTTTTAAAACCAAAGCATTCCGTTTTGCCTATATCTAATTACAACTTTGTACGTAATGATACATGTAGTAATATGAAAAGAGGTACAGCTATATTAATTAACAACAAATACAAATTTGAAGATGTGAAGTTTCAGTTACCATCCAACACAAATATTGAAATTCAAGTAATCAAAGTTAATGCCGGTTTTAAAAGTACTTTAATAGTTTGTCTTTATAGGCATCCTGTATACAGTAGGGAAGTAATTGAATCCGACTATGATTATTTTGTTGCTCTTTTCAATTCTTTATTATCACTGAATTTTTCTTTTGTTGTTACCGGCGACTTTAACTTAAAAAATGAATTTTTGAAGTCATTAACATTGCTCACATCGTCTATGGGTATTCATCAACTCATTTCAAAACCTACCAGAGGAAATAATATACTAGATCTGATTTTCACAAACGTACAGAATTATGAAAGAGTTTGTATTTATGATGGTGCTTTTGCAGATCATCAAGTCATTGAATGTTCTATACCGTTTAAGAAGCCAAAGCCAATTTCTCGTGTATTTTTCAATCGTAACTATGATAAGATAAACATGCAATCCTTTCTACTAACCGTAAACTCCTTCTTTGCATCTTTTGATCCCAACTTCGATTCATTTGTGGCAAATATACTGAATTGCTTTCATTTACATGCCCCTATCTACAAAATCAAAAAAAAAGAAAAGCGTAAAGTGGTGTATATTTCACCTCAAACAAAAGCGCTTATAAAAGAAAATAGAAAGGCATATAAATCACATATGCGTAAGCCTTCGTCTTGCACCGCTGCTAAATTGCAAGTGCTAAAACGACGAATAAAGGCGGAAGTTCGTGCTGATACTAAAAAACAGCTATTTGCGAACTCAGATAAGGGGTTTTGGGATGGTTTTAATAAAACATTCCTTAAAAAGAATCGAAGCTCAATGCCAGGTCATCTATCTCCTGATGAAATTAACGATTTCTACGTTGGCATTTCCACAAATAACTCTCCTGAACCCTCTCAATTTGAACCTACTAACATTTCCACACCGGATTGCAGGTTTTCTTTTTCTGAAATTACGCCTATTTGTATAAAAAAGCTTGGAAGAAAATGAAAAACCCTTTAGGTAAATCTCTAGATCCATTGAATATATGCTCCAATATGATTACAATGTTATTAGAATCTGACACGTTTTGTATGAACCTAGCAAACATGTATAACACCTTTATTTTATCTGGCAAAATACCCAATTCACTCAAGGTATCTAGAGTTGTGCCTGTTCCTAAAATAGATAATCCAATCTCGCCTAATGACACGAGGCCCATTGCAATTCAACCTGTATTGATTAAATTATTTGACAAAATCATATTATCTCAACTTAATAAGTATATTGACGATAACAATATTCTATGTAAACAGCAATTCGGATTTCGTGATAGACACAGCACAACACATGCACTGGTGGCACTAACTGACTTTATATACTCTGAAGTAGATGATGATAAGTTTTGTATTGTATTGGCTTTAGATTTTGAGAAGGCTTTCGATAAGATGAATAGAAAGATATATCGTATAAAAGCAGATAAATACGGTATAAACGAAGCTGTATTAGATTCTCTACTTTCAGAACGTGCTCAATACGTTGTAATACAAGGTACTAAAAATTGTAAAAAATCTGAAACTAAAACTACTAATCTCGGAATTATTCAGGGTTGCAGTCTGTCCAGTTTGTTTTTTAGCCTTATGACCTTCCTAATTGTATTAAGCACGGTAAAATTTACATGTTTGCAGACGACTCCAATATTGCTATAAGCGGTCACGTAAAAGATGCTAAAGCGATCATCAGCAAACTGGAAGAAGACCTTTGTCGTATTAAGGAATGGCTTGAATACAATAGGTTGTTTTTAAACATAAGTAAGACCAAATACATGTTCATTGGGAAGCAAAGTGACATTAAGAAGCTTAACGGCTTACAAATATCGGTAGGCAATGACAACATAACTAGAGTTAATTCTATGAAAATATTAGGATTGGTAATAGACGAAAATCTAAGCTATTGCGAGCATATCAAACAAGTGTCCAAGAAATGTTATGGTTCACTGAGTAAGTATTATCCACTGAAGAATGTGTTACCTATAGAAAATAAAATTGTATTAATGTATGCATATGTTTTTTCTATCATTAACTATGCCAGTGTTGTCTGGTTAGGTAGAAGCAGTAAAGCCAATGCCAAGAGTATTGATAAAATTATTAAGAACGCAGCTAGATTTGTATTAAACACTCGTAAATATGACAGCATTACTAGCGATATTAATAACCAGCTTCAATGGCTGCTTTCTAAAGGACTATGCAACCTAAGGGCAAAAATTTTGACCTCCCGGTTTATTGCTGATTCCGATAGAGCTTTTAAAGCTCTACAATTTTGCAATTTAAAGTATGTCATCATTTCTTAACGTTGTCGAGATATAAACGAGTTTGTAGTTTTAGCTCCCATAAGGCTCCATAGTAAACATCTTTTTTTCAAAGTCGTGGCTACCCATCGCGCCCACTTTTGATTTTTGATGTTAATAGCAGTTTAGAAAGAGCGTTAAATAGGGATGTTTTTTAGAAGTTACCGGAGTGGTCTTCTCGCAAACAAAGTTGTGGTAGGTCAAACATGGGGGTGTTTTTTCGGAACAACTTTCTTCTAAATCGTTGTAGCTTCCACTACACACCTCCAATTTTCAAAGTTAATAGCTATTTTACAAGAGTAATTTCTAAGGATTCTATCGCAGAAAAAATCAGGACAAAACCTCGTTATTTACAAAAGTTATTTAGCTATAACTTTGGAGGGGCTGTTCGAGAACCCTCAAAAACAGCCCTATTTCAAGCCTACATTTGACCCACGAGCCCACCTTTGATTTTCAATTTTAAAAACAATTCTGAAAGAACTTGACTAGAAGATAAAATTGAGAAAATACTGGAGTGGTATCTTTCCACAATTACACACCTGTTCGTGTCAACATCAAAATGCCTCTAATTACAGCCGATGGGTGGTACTTTTGCACATTATGTCCGATAATTCATAATTGTGGAAAGATACCACTCCAGTTTTTTCTCAGTTTTATCTTCTAGTCAAGCGCTTTCAGAATTGTTTTTAAAATTGAAAATCAAAGGTGGGCCCGTGGGTCAAATGTAGGCTTGAAATAGGGCTGTTTTTGAGGGTTCTCGAACAGCCCCTCCAAAGTTATAGCTAAATAACTTTTGTAAATAACGAGGTTTTGTCCTGATTTTTTCTGCGATAGAATCCTTAGACATTACTCTTTTGAAATAGCTATTAACTTTGAAAATTGGATGTGTGTAGTGGAAGCTACAACTATTTAGAAGAAAGTTGTTCCGAAAAAACACCTCCATGTTTGACCTACCACAACTTCGACGTTTGCAAGAAGACCACTCCGGTAACTTCTAAAAAACATCCCTATTTAACGCTCTTTCTAAACTGCTATCAACATCAAATATCAAAAGTGGGCGCGATGGGTAGCCACGACTTTGAAAAAAGGATGTTTACTATGGAGCCTTATGGGAGCTAAAATTACAAACTCGTTTATATCTCGACAACGTTAAGAAATAATGACATACTTTAAATTGCAAAATTGTAGAGCTTTAAAAGCTCTATCGGAATCAGCAATAAACCGGGAGGTCAAAATTTTTGCCCTTAGGTTGCATAGTTCTTTATATATCAGAACAATGCACTTGCATTTAGTAAGAAAATACAAGAATGTAAAGAAGGTGACTTCTTCTTTAATTATTTAGATTATTCTATTGAAGAGTCTCGAGCAACGAGAAGTCAATCATACTGCGTACCTTCGTACAAGCCTAAATCTAGTTGGGGAAAATCATCATTTAAGTACAATGCGGTGAATTTATGGATGGATCTACCTTCTTATGCTCAAAACTTGTCATTACCAAAAAATGTCTTCGAATGTGCGTGTTACAATATTTTACTTGATAAACAAATCCAGGAAACTACGAAATTTGATGTTGATAATCCCGATGAAATATTACTGTCTATGGATACGATTTTTAATGCTGTATTATCTCAATCTGTTCAATGATGTATGTACTTTTAAAGTTTGAATGTACCTTTCCGCCATGAAGAACATTTACTGTTTATTGTTTACCTATACCATACCACTTATTCATGAGAATTTTCAATTTGTAAATTAATTAAATGACTGGTGTCGATGATGTAATAACCACATATGTGGAAATCATTCTGACAATAAAGACTTATTATTATACTCTCTGAGCAGTAATAACTCTTGAAAATAAACCGAATTTCCATTCCATTATTTAAAAAATCTTTTATTACAAATAATGAATATTTCCGCTCAATCACCTAAGATACTCGCACAAGGACAGCGGTTATATCCATATGTCATTTTGCCATCGCAATCAAACTCTTTAATATTTATTACCTGCCAAATTAATTACTTATTAAAGCTGTTGCATAATGCACGGTTATTATCTACTCATAAAACAATTTATTTCAATGCACTTCATGAATGTTCTTATTCATAATTTTCCAATTTATCGTTACATAAGTTACATATAATACCGTGTTTACTTACCACACTAACCACACCTTGCTTTTTGTGCATTTATTAAAAATTATGTAACAGCATTTCAGAATGTTAAGAATACCCAAGTTTTACCTGAAATTAACGCGACAAAAAGTTCTCATATTTTTTATCCTTTTCTCCTGCATTTCAATAGGAGACACCAAAAAGAGGAAGAAAAGTAAAACAAAAAATGTCTATCAAATTTATCCGCTATCCTACAGAACAGATTTTGACTACACCAGTCAAGAAATTCCCGGTGGTAATCTGCAATCCGCAAGGCTAGACTTAATGGGCTGTGGTGAATCGGAAACCTTTTTTCCGGATTACGAACAATGGTAGCATTCAAACAAAAACATTTTTTCTAAATTTTGAAATAATTTTCATTTTTCTTCTAAAATCTAGCGGCTTTTATCACAAATGCCGAGTAGACGAGTTAACCGGCAAATGGGTCCGTGACGACTTTTACTGCGACGAAGGTCAAAGTTTTGACGAAGAACTCTTATCTTGCGTAGACATTCCCTGTTCCGATCGTCCTCCATATCCCGAAGTCCCCAGAGAATGGCCCAGTTGTCCCCGAAACGCTAGAAAGCTATCCGTTCCAAACAACTGCTTTCAATACTTTATTTGTTGGTGGACCGGAAGTTATTACACCTATTCCTTAAAAACCTGCCCAACTTATTTTCAAGATTCTGCGCAAAATTGCCAACATTTAGACAGCTGTCCGCAAGACTGGCCTGAAAAGACGTCACATTTTGATTGCGGCTTAAGACCAGATAGCGGCCAACAGTTTCAGCATCCAGGTAAGTTGACTAAAACTATTTTCAAATTATTTTAATTTCGAAATATTTTTGTTTAACTTGACAGACGATTGTCAAATGTACTACGAGTGTCACGACTGCAGTGATCCGGATGGTCCCACAGGAACGAAAACGTGTTTAGAAATATTTACGTGTGAGGATGGCAAAATTTTTGATGAAAAAAAGAAAAAGTGCGTTAAGGGTACTTGTCCTCCAAAACAGAATAAATTGCCACCAGGTTATAAATGCGATGGGCATAATAGTTTGCACGTTTTGGCTTCGGATTGTCGCTCGTATTATAAATGCTTTACTTGTGTGAAAAATAAACCGGATGATCCGGACGAGTGGTGCTATGATGGTGTGCAGAGTTGTCCTGCGGGAACGTGGTTTGATGATGTGTGGAAAACTTGTATAAAGAGTAAAAAGTGTCCGCAGGATTTGTTGGAGCTGCCGAAGGAGCCGGGTTATAAGTGTAGTAATGATGGGGAGAAGAATGTACATCCGAGTGATTGTGGTAAGAATATTTGAAAGTAAGATATTGACCTAACACGACCCAGACCCTTAAATTCGACCCAGAATGACCGTGGCCCCTAAATTTGACCCAAAATTATCCTGAACCATAAATTTCACCCCAAAATTACCCTGACCTTTAACTTTGATCCAAAGTGACCCTAAACCCTAAAGTTGATCCAAAATGACCCTAGACCTTAAATTTACTCAAAATGACCCTGAACCTTTCTTTTGACCCAAAGTGACCCTAAACATTAAATTTGACCCAAAAAGACCTTAATCCTTAACTTTAACCCAAAGTGACCCTGATCCTTAAATTTGTCCCGAATTGACCTTGACCCATCAATTTAATGATAAATTGAAATTTATTAATTTGAAAACATTTTTTAAAAATTAATTTGTGCAGGTCAGTATTATGTATGCATAAAGTGCAGTAAACCAAGTCAATGGTGTTATGAGCCTTTACAATGTCCTATGGGCTCCCTTTGGGACGACCTTCAAAAGAAATGTATTAAAACAGATAGTTGTCCTCAGGAATGGAAACCGTTACCACCTGAACCTGGTTGGCAATGTGAACAACATGGAGAGAAAAATCAGGTTTATAATAACTTATTAGTCAAAATATAGGTAAAGTTTACAAAATAACTAAAAATGTTTAGAACCAAAAAACGAAAATTGATTTTTAGGTTCCCGATAAATGCAACGAGTACTTTATTTGCATTAAATGTGATCGCGCTTATGAGTGGTGCTATACACGACATTCCTGTGCGGATGGTCAAACTTTTGATAATGAGTTAATGCAATGTGTGCATGGAAGGTAATAAAAATTCTTAAAAATACATTGTTCGTAGTAGCCTTCTATAAGTTTGCATTGTTTTTAAATACATAACAGATGCCCTCAATGGCCTGACATTTTGCCAACTAATTGGACTTGCAAACAGGAAAATGTTCTAGAAATTGATCCCACTGACTGTATGAAGCGCCCATTTGTACAAAACCTTATTGCATATTTATTTTGAATCAAATTTTGTTACATTTTTTTCTTTTTTTAACGTTTCAGGTAAAAGATTTTATCAGTGTGTTAAATGCCCAGGTACATTTTTGATTAATCTTAGCTTGCTTACTTCAAAGTTAACTTAAAAGTTAACATGAATAATATTCTTGGGTTTTAAAAGACAACCATCCATGGTGCTATATCCCGGATAGCTGCCCACCCGCCCAATGGTTTGACGAAAGACAAAAGAAATGCGTTGTATCTGACAAATGCCCTAGCGAGGATAAAGAGCTACCTGAGGGTTGGAAATGCAATGCGGAAGGAGAAGTTTACGTTTGGCCTGAAGACTGCCGGTACATTTTTAATATTTCTAAAAAACTTTTATTTTATCAGCTCAATCAAAAGTAAAGCTAAACAGCTACTTTGGCGAATAAATTCATAATGCTTTTAAAATATCACATCGATACCATTTCGCATGAAAGTCATATAGTAACTCAATATTCCATTGAGTTATTATTAAATACTTGCGATTTCATTTGTGGCAGTTGACTCTATATAGCAAATTGTTAAGTTGGAAAAATGCCAAGTTTTTAATGGTCTATTATTTTTAGTTTACTTGCTTGTGATGAAGCTTAATTTTATTCCAACTTTACAATTATTCAATTGAGTG
Source organism: Entomobrya proxima (assembly GCA_029691765.1). Lineage (NCBI taxonomy): Eukaryota > Metazoa > Arthropoda > Collembola > Entomobryomorpha > Entomobryidae > Entomobrya > Entomobrya proxima. Next base: position 47,685,800 of record CM056172.1, read on the forward strand.
TAAAATTTTAATTACAAATTATATTCCAAATTCCAGGAAATATTACGAGTGCTACCGCTGCAGCTACCCGAAAATGTGGTGCTACGAAGAAAACATTTGTCCCGCTGGAGAAACTTTCGACGACATCCTGGATATGTGCGTTCTCGGAAAATGTCCGCAAGACAAAAAAGAACTGCCTAAAGGTCCAGGTTGGCATTGCGAAAAAGCAGGGCAAATTAACGTAGTTCCCGGAAAAGGCAACTGCAGTCGTTATTATGAATGCGAGGTTTGCAGTAAACCGGGTGGTTGGTGCTATACAGAACACCAATGTCCAGAAGGGCAAAGCTTTGACGACGAAGCAAAAATGTGTATTATTGGCAAATGTCCACAAGATCCGGATCCAATTCCGCCAAATTTTAATTGCTCGACTAATGGAGAGTTGCATGCGTATCCGGAAACGGATCATTGTACGGCGTATTATGAGTGTGTTTGGACAGGAGAGTATTTCACGTGGACTAATCATGATTGTGATGCGGGGTTGTTTTTTGATGATATTTTGAAAAAGTGTGTGAATCCACCGTGCCCTCAGCTTTTGATTGAGATTGGGCCGGAACCGGAATGGAAGTGTACTAGACAAGGCGATATAACAGGTATTGCTTCCATTTAAAAGTTAATTAATTTTTGGTTTAAATAATTATAATATGAATTTTTTGAATAGTGTTTCCCTCCAACTGCCAACAATACGTTGAGTGCTACGCCTGCAGCAAACCCCGAGGCTGGTGCTATCTTGAAATTGAGTCCTGTCCCGCTGGCTCCTCATTCGACCAAATTCAAAAAGTCTGCGTTTCCGGCTCCTGCCCTCAAGAGCGACCTGAGATTACTGGAAATATGTCTTGCTCAGCGGATTTGGAGCAGCATGTTTGGGAAACGGATTGTAGAAAGTATTACGTTTGTCACAGATGTGAAAAGCCTAAAGGCTGGTGTTATGAGCAGCTAACCTGTGCTAGTGGACAAACATTTGATGATAGGTTGAAACAATGTGTGAATAAAAGATGTCCTCAGTTGCCGCCTAAAATACCGGCTAATTGGAATTGTAGTGCTGAAGGCGAAAAACATGGTAACATAACTACTGACTATTATACTATTGAGCTATAATTTATAATTTGAAACGTTTCGATGACAAATTATGATTTCAGTTGTTCCTGGTGATTGTACCAAATTTTACGAATGTATAAAATGCGATGACGGTCCTTGGTGTCATACTGGTATACAATCATGTCCTGACGGATTTACGTTTGATGATACAGCTAAATTTTGCATTAGAGGGAGGTAGGTTCATAAACAGGCAATTTATCAAAACTTTAATTTTAAAACCAAATCACGCATTTCAACAACAAATTATCTACTATAACATGAAATTATTTATATTGACATAAAATTATCCATTTTAACATTAAGTTGACCATTTTAACATTGAATTTTTTAATTTGACATCCTGCAACATTTCCCAAATATTTACTGTATTTCTAGGTGCCCCCAGTTTCCAGAACCAGTGCCACCAACCTGGACACCCTGTGAAGTGGATGGAGAGTTACACGTTTACCCCGCAAACTGCAGTAAGCTTCACTAATGATATTTTCAGAATCTTAAAATAATTTAGGTTCACTCTCACTCATACCAATTATTTATTAGGTATGTACTATAAATGCGTACAATGCCCGGACATGGACGATAGTTGCTTTACACTACACAACTGTAAAGACGGGGAAACATTTGATAACACAAATAAGCGATGCGTTAAGGGAAGATGTAAACAATGGCCGCCCAAATTACCTGAAGGTTATAATTGTTCAGCGGATGGCGAGCTGGAAGGTTTTTTGAATACAATCGAATTACTAATTGTTTAAAATTTGCACATTTTAAGACGGATTGTTTTTATAGTGGACCCAAACGATTGTTCATCCTTTTACAAATGCCTAATAAACTGCCCGGACGGCGACTGGTGTTACGAACCGGGAAAATGTCCTGCTGGCTACACATTCGATCGCCTAAAGAAAACTTGTGTTGAAGGCCCATGTCCCAGCAAACTTCCCAAACTACCAACGGGTCCCGGTTGGCATTGTGGCTCCGAACTGGAAACCCATGTATTCCCAGATGACTGCAGTTCATACTATTCCTGTCATAGATGCGAGGCAGGTTGGTGCTACGAAAAGCACCATTGCCTCGCTGGGGAAACTTTTGATGAAGATATACGCCAATGCGTAGCAGGTCGTTGTCCTCAATTTCCAGAAAAAATACCGGAAGGTGTTACGTGCAACGAAGAAGGGGAATTGCATGTTAATCCGGATCCAAAATTTTGCTATGAGTATTTCAACTGTACTAAGTGTCCAGATGGAGGATGGTGCTATGAGCTTGAAGTTTGCGAGGGAGATAAAAATTTGTAAGCAAAAAAGTTCATCCAAATTTTGGGTCAAAATCTTACAAAATTTATTTATGATAATTTTAGCGACGACACCAAAAAAGAATGCGTGGACGGCAAATGCCCTCAAAAGGGTAAAAAGCGTCCTAACAAAAAAGACGGTTGGAAATGCCTCTTTTTTAATGACGCTGGATCAAAAAAACCAGATCCAAAAAGTTGCTACTGCTACTATCAATGTACTTGGGTGGTAGCGTTTGCAAAGTGGAAGCGTCATTGCTGTAGACCTGGAAGCTATTACGATGAAGAAATAGATTATAGGGGATGGTGTGTAAAAGGTGATTGTCCTTATAAAGGAAGGTCAGGCAGAATTGGAGATGCTGGGGGGAATGCCAATGGAAGAAGTAATTGGAATGTGCAAACTTTTGTTTTGGGAAAGTAGAAATAAAATATGAAAACATTTTAATTGTTGTAATTTGTTGCTAAAATAAACTGTTTTTGTTGATTGTTGAATTGAAACTAATTGAAGCATAAAATGTGGCGACTAAATGCATTACAGTGCAGTGGTCAGAAAATAGGAATCCAGGTACAAGCCATAGACAATTTGGATTTGCTAGCTAATGAAATGAAATTTTGTATAAACTATTCGGCATTCAGCTTTTTGGTGTGAAATTACAAATTATTTGATTGGCTTACTGCTTTTGTAGAGGAGTATTAATTTAGGATGTAGTGTGTCCGTCTGTCTCTTCGTCTACTTCTTTTTTTAGGTCAATTAGCCCCATACCATGAAAGTAGGCCAAAAGCTGGAATAATGGACTCTAAACTAGAAATATATGCCCTAAACTAGAAAAGATAGAAAACTAGACATTAAACTTTAAACTAAGCTGGGAAAATAGGTCCTGAATTACGAAAATCTACCCTAAACCGTGAAATAATTTCCTAATTTATAAAAACGGAATTAGATCCTTAAATCTGGAAACAAGAATGCAAGCCGGAACAACACCGTTTATGCTAATTATGTTCGCTAAGGTAAGATTGGAAATTGGTTTTAGCAGCGAGCATATTTTATGATTTAGCATAGATGTTCTTTTGCTATTAATTAAAACATTTTTGATAAAAAAACTGCAAATCTATTTCTTTCTTTAAAGTTAACCACAAAGTTTTCGTGAAAATAAAGTTACAGTAGCTTAATACCCTAAGTTTTTCTTTATGTGATTATCAAACATGTGCCAGAATTAATGAGGTTCAAACAAATCGTTTTTATATACATATTGTTTTGATGACTAAACTTATTCCCCGAATATTTCAAAATAAATATTTATTAGCCACATTACAGTTTAAAATTTACTAATGTTATGTGTCTGAAATAAACAAATTTTTATGTTTAGACTGGACTAACAAACGTTAAATAGACATCCCTATAATTTCTCCTTTGCAGCGGTCTAAAATTCTTTTCCAACTTTTTCCCATGGTCATCATAAATATTTCTAAAAGCTTCAACATCCCCATTCGACACAGCAAGTGGCCTATCAGCAACATACCACATAACTTGTTCCTTACACGCTGGGGTTGTCAAAGATCCTCTATAGTTAAAAACATTTGCTTGACCAGGTATCGAGTTTAGTAACGGACGAAAATCCAAAGTTTCTTGAATTTCAATCCAAGCTCCGTGAGATGGTTGCTTTACTTTGCCAATATTTTTAACGATTGGTGCCAAATCTGGATTGCTGTTTGTTTCGGATTCAAAAGCTTCGAAAAATATTCCAATGACTGATAATGCATTAGGGTCGTTAGATTTACCAGCTTCTTGTAAATTGTTAAAGTCGCTTCTGAAGTGAACTAAATGCATCTCCATGGAAAAACATCGAGTTTCAAGACAATGTTCTGATCCTTCGCTGTTATCTCTTCCCCAGTGGAAATGAACCGAGTCCAGTTTGTAATTTGTATTTTGGCCAAACGTCTCCCTGCGACTTAGGGCTATTGGTGGTCCGTTGGAATTTGTGAAGCTTACTATTACACTGTGGCCGTTATTTTGCATGCGGAATGATTTTGCTTCGTAACTGCTCATTTGAAGGTTAATTGTTGGAGTAATAAGACTAGTAGGAGCGCTTGGAATAGTGATTGGTGATTGGTGTTGAGAACTATCTAAGTTGCAATATCCTGGCCATTGATTCGGACCGGGGCAATCTGATGTAGTATAGTCGTAACAAAAACTGGAGGATTGGTCGGCGTAAATGCCCACAGAAGAACAAGGTGAAAAGAAATAGGAAATATGAAATAAAGAAATAATAAGAAGTATTTGCAACGTGTAGTGATAATGCATTTTGGTCAGTTTAGAAATTTATTTACTGTTAGAACTGTTGTAGGTAATACTTATTTGGAATCAGTGGAGATATGTATCTACATAAAATGATGTGGCTGGGAAGTATTTATATGATCTATAAAATGAATGATACTATTTCACGTTTTGAAAGTGTTTCAAGGCAAAATGTTCAATTTTAAAATGCATAAGCTCTAGAAATGTCTTAGTTTCAAAATTGCGAATTGCAACAGCAATCAAAGAGATGTTCTTTTTAAATGTCATCTTAAAAAATATTTAATACTTGTTCAGTTGAGTTTAGTAAATTAAGTTACTGCAATTGCTCGTGACTAGAATAAATTAGCATGCACAAAGTAAACCAAAACTGTAACGGCATTAATGCTGTACGCGTACAAGGTTAAAACTTTTCATGAGAAATGATTACGGGTTTCACGGATGCAGGGAATTAGTGGTAACTCAAGCTTTCGAAATTTTACTAATTTCTTCGTCAGGAGTAAATGACAGAACAAAAGAGAAAACGGAGTAACGCGTAACATACTTTTTCAAAAAATATTAGAGTATTCTGAATATAATTATTGGTTTTGCATTGCCATCCTTGGAAACGTGTCCACGTTGGGAATAAGTTTTTGGAGAAAAGTTGAGACGATGGAGTTAAGGGTTTTTCCGTTGTTCTTTTTTATGCGCTTCTCCGTGTCTAGATTTTGGATGTAAAGACCTTCTTTTGCTTCTCTGTGAAAGTATCGGGGTTCGACCTCAATCAGGTTAAAACTGTTAACTTTTAACGTGTTTTAATTTTTGATTGACGTAAGCTGTACTAAATACAAAGTATTTTAAAAGTGAACTACCTTAAAATCAGAACAGCAATATATCAGGCATAAATGAATATGGTTACATAAGTAGGTAAATGTTTATATGCAGCTGGGTAATAAAAAAGTAACAAAGCTGCGTAGTATTCACTGTCAATCAGTATAAATGAATGAAAAAAACAAATTGTGCTACGTCTGCACATTTTCAACACGAGCGTGTAGCATTTATTTTTTGGCGTTTGTCATTTTTGAAAATAGACATTACCTGTCTTCTGAACTGTTACTGCGATATGAATTGTATGAGCATGAATATTTATCACGTAAACTGGCAATTGCAGCATTAAGTTTTAAAATTTATTCATATATTTTTTTTAAATAAATTCATTTTAAAAACTAAACCAACAAAACGACATACAACATAAACTATTTTTTTAAATTTTATTTGAAATAATCAGCGATCTTCATTATTATAATAAACCAATGCATATCTTACTGCAATCTTTGTTGAATTATCCCCTTTTCCAATTACAATAGACAATGGCTCCATGCAACTTTGATCTTTACAAGCCATACACAACAGTTGCAAATTAACTGTTAAGTCATTTATAACCCTATAGGATATTGTATTTTCTTCGGACGCCATATTTATAGCCCCAACCTTAGTTCCACATTTTTCAAGGTCAACTTCTAACGTACCTTCTTCAGAAAGCTTAAACAAACAAGCCATTCCAGGACTAGGATAAGCAATATAATAAAAGTCTAAAATTAAACAGTTGTCAACTTCTGAAAATCGATGCTTGAATAAATAGTGTTCTCCGTTTTCGTATAAAGCGTTAACCAGACGGAAGTAGGGAACTCCATTTTCAAAATAGAGTTCGGGACCAAACAGCTCATCCCACCCAGATCCAACGTCCATACGATAGGGAACGTGCAAGGTTTCAGTAGAGTATAAATTCTGAACCTCAAAGGAAAGCTCACAAGTTTTCTGGCATTCTGGCTCAGCACACGGCATACAACTTTCAGGCATGTTGTTGCAAGTTTGGCAAATGTCAGCTTCATAAACGTCACATGGATTTGTTGGGCTGTTTAAAAAACAAAATTTAATTAGACACAAGATTTTTGTAATGAATTTTAAAATTTGTTAAAGTTGTAGATAACTTACTCATTAGATTGTTTTGGTTCCCAAAATCCGGTCAAGAAAGACGTTTGAGAAAATACTACTTGTGAAAGGTAGAACCAAACAAAATATATCAAGTATTCACACATTTTGCACATTCAATGCAATGCAGTCTATGTTACAAATAGCACAAGTTTTGTAGCACAAGCCGTCTTGTTATATAAACGATTAGCCATTAATCTATATCACGAATGGACTAATTATCTAATGAGTTTAATTCCCCTTTCTTACTGTTGCTGCTTCAAGGTCAAGAAGCTAATTGGTACCAAAAGTCTTATTTGTTCCGCATACTTACCCGGCAATAATGGCACATCACTAAAAATTTAAGTATTTGCACACGGAATGTGTTTAGTTACTTCATGTTCAAATATCCACCGTGCTAGTTGTCTGATGAGATTACACAGTGAAAATGAAGCTATGGGTTCTGAAACTGTGAGAACAATGGAATTGGTACACACTAGTAGGATTTAGTTTTTAGTACCATAAAGGTGCATACGTCCTAGTTGCGATGCATTCTGGGTACTTATTGTGTATGCTTGGTACGATTTAAATCCTTGGCATGCATTTTTCATCCTAGTGTACCTAACAGTACTATGCATTTTCGATTTGATAGAATGGAATGTTTCTTAATATATACTATAGCAATTTTTGTTTCTAGTCGAAATGGACAGGAAGGTTTTTAGGTACACACACTTCAAATGTTTAAAACCAAAGACAGTATTCTGGTATTCATTCCTTGCTGGTATAAATATCTGGATTCAAGGAACCCCCAAGGCTTTGGGTTTGGGTGTATTACTTTCATCCTACCATTCTTGCCTTCGCATGCATTTGCACATATGAAGTACCTAACACAACATCAATTTTAACATGTTTATGCATTGTATTTTTTAAAATAAATATTCCGAGAAGGATTAAATATATGTGCATATTAAGGACTGAATAAATTCCAGAACCACCCAAATCCAGACATATTTTTTATTTGGATACTATGCATGAATACCAGTACACATTCTAAATTCAATGTTTCAAATTGAAGAAAAGCTAGTTCTTGGAAGTACGCGTAACAGAACACAAGCTACTTAACTTTTGGTGTTACACAGTCAGTTCTCAAAATGAGCTAGTGTTTTGAATTTAATAGTGTTACACACTTATATAGTTTAAGCCCCAAGTTCAAAATTTTATCAAGTTTCCAACCAGAGACTGATTGGGCCAGTGGCAGTAAAACCTACTACTACAAGTAATAAAGCCAATATCTTTTAGAGTTTTTCGTTGCATACTTAAACTTATCATGAAGAAAATAAAAGTTTTTGAATGCAATATTTGCAAAAAGCAATTTGGGCAAAAAATGAATCTTGAAATTCATACAAGAACTCATACCAAGGAGAAACCTTACAAATGTGAAACTTGTAATAAGTGTTTCACAAACAGTTGGGCCTTAACTCGCCACAATGCTTATCATACCGGCATTAGGCCTTATGTCTGTGAAGTTTGCAACAAATCCTGGATTACTAGAGGGGAATTAAAGATGCATCAGCAAATACATACTAGCGACAAGCCGTTTCAATGTGCTCAGTGCAAGAAGAAATTTCGCACCAAGAGTAAGCTTACAAGTCATCTGGGAACGCACAGTCAGATAAAGCTGCATAAATGTTCAGATTGTGGGAAGCTCTTCCGAACAAAAGCACATCTAAGGAGACACGTTAATGATACCCATTTAAACATTAGGCCGTATGAATGCTTATTTTGTGTACGTAGACAGATATCCAAAACTAATTTGGATAATCACATTAGACGACACATTAGTGAAAAACCTTACAATTGTGCATATTGCACAAATAGCTTTCCTGGCTGTAACGACCTTAATCAACACAAGATGTACAACCACCGCAGCGCTGGAAAGTCGCATGCTTGCCAAATATGCAACAAAATGTTTCGTACTAAAAGGTTGGTCAAGGAGCACTTAAAAACTCATTTGGACGAAAAACCGTATCAGTGTAACATATGCACGGCACGATACAAGAGCTCTTCCGGTTTACAGCGTCATCAAGTTGTGCATACTGGAAAATCAGTGGAATTCAAATGTGAGATGTGTGAAAAAGTATATTTCAATTACCCTGCTATAAGAAGACATCGATTAACACATTTGGGTATAAAACCCCACAAATGCAAAGAATGTGAAAAAGCATTTTACGAAGTTGGAGAGCTTAACAGACATGCCAAATCATGTCATTCCCAGGAGCGTTTATTTACCTGTCAGATATGCCACAGCAAATTTTCCCAAAAGTCTAATATGATGCGCCATGTTAAATTACATTTGGGCGAAATATCTCATAAGTGCACTTTCTGCCCTGAAAACTTCACTAGTAAAAAAGCCCTCAAAGTGCACCTTTTCAAACATACAGGTAACTATTTGATAAATGACTTATAAACACTAACTACAGGATTGTAATGAATTTTCTAAACTCTATTTTGTTTTCAGGAATTGCTGATGGAGTGTTTGTGTGTCCATTTTGCAACTATTGTGGGAGGTACTTTGACCATATTGAAGTACACATGCGTCAGCATACACTTGAAAAGCCTTTTTTCTGTCGTGGTTGCTCAAAGGAGTTTCGATGTGTCGTAAAAAACACGCATGTTTGCCTTAGAATGAATTCAATTACACAATAAATTGTTATTCTCAGAAATTGCACTTTAGGTCAAAGTCGTGTGTCAGCTATACATTGTTAAATGTTACACCCTTGAAGTAGCAAAGCAAATTAAAATTTTAATTATTTTCCATTGTACTTAATAAGTGTTTAATAGTTAACAATTGGCCATTGAATAGAGCTGGCATGCTCGAAAGTTGCACAGCTAAATTTTATACTGTTTTCAACAAATGCTTACTTCTAAGCACGTAGAGAGGTAGATTATTCAGGACGCACACTGTCCACCCTGGATCTTGTGGTCTCGGTTTTCAAGATTATTTGTACATTATAAAACTTGTATATTAATTAATTTAGTAATCCTAATGTTGTATAAAGTAAACAAGTGCACAAATGTAAAGTTGTTTTGGTGGTTGTTGGAGAATAGAATATATAAGAGTTGCCTTAGTAAATACGGGAAACATTTGGTATGTAAATATTTATGCTTTGTATTCTTATTTCATATCTGTAGTTTGTAGGATGACTTGTTCCATAAAGGTTGGTGTTTATATGTAAAGCATTTGGCGTAATATGTGCTTGAAAGAATGCATAGAAAATGTAAGTATTTTTTAAAATAAATAACTACATACTTAATTTCCTATAATCACCAACACAAATGCTGGAATAGTACAACAAAACTACGTATACTTTTTTGTGCTGTTGTCTAAATGCGTAGGAACATTCAAGTAAAACCTGATAGTTACATGTTTATAAAATGTTTTGTACCCACAAATTAGAAAAGTCTGCAATTTACATTTTTCAACCAAATATACTCTATTGTATTGTAGATGATCTAATATATAATGTACTACAGAACGCCAATTTGTATATTGAACCATATCAGTAAAGTGTGCTTAAGCGGTAAAGCAAAATAAGACCACGAAACTTCCGCATTCCGGAGACGTAAGTTACTCTATATAAAGTAAAAATATAGCATGCTAATTATACTAAATACGTTAGGTATTTACATTTGGGTTTCGAATTGTAGTAGGTGGAAGTTAAGTGTATTTGATTTCAAGTTTTACATACAAAATTATTAATAAACTTAAACTTAAAGAGTTTTGTTCTCTTTAAGGAATTGCGAATAAAGTATTTGTCTGTCTTGTTTTTAACCATTGTGCTAATTATTTTGCCAAGTTGGAACTTTACATGCGTAAACATACCAAGGAGAGACTTTTTTGTCTTAAGTGCTCCAAGGAGCTCGCCGAGGCCCGGAATATCGTTTGATACCAGGCGCGTATCCAGGATTTAAATCTGGGGTGGGCACGCCTTGGAGCAATGTATTTTTGTACGAGCATTTTTGACTTACCCAACCAACAACCATGAACGCTTTTATTAATTTTAACGGGCGTCAAATTAGTATCTAAAAGCTAATTTTAAAATTATAAATAATATATGTTTATGACCGCAACAATCAAACAATATTTTATGTTATTATGAAAGATCACTAATCTAGCATCAGGGTGGCAGAACTCAATCTAAACTTGTGCAAGACTTACAACAAAAACAAAGTGCACAGCCATTATCGCTACCATGCATGGCCATGCTAAGGCTGTCTTCATGGTGCTCCTAGGCTTTCTGGCGCAAAACGTAAGCAGGAAACCATTCTTGCTGCTGAAGCAATAGATAAGTATAAAAAAGTTGTAAACAATTTTTGGAGATTGTGTAAATATTTATTTTAAGAAAATATTTCGTCAGAGTTTTTTATTGTTTTAAGCATGATGCCTCTCACATAGTGCACGTGTTGTCATGCGTACAAAGCAAAATATTATTACTCGTAAAAATTTACAGATTTGCTTAAAAAAGTTAATTTGACAGTCATCAACATTTGTTTTCTTCTTCTAGTTTGTTTCCATTATTTCCTCGTTCAATGCATGAATTTGTTTTGCAGATTTCAGATAAATTACATGAATTATTTGACGGCGGGGCTTTTTGCTGATTCAACGACGTCATTTTAAATTCCTCAACTTGTGTAGGTAGCATTTGCATTGGTTTTGGAGGTTACAAAACCGTTTGCAAATTGAGAATGAGTTTTGAGCCTTTTTCCGTTTTTAGAACATAATTGGTGTATATGAACCCTTTGAATAGCGAATTGCAGTTGCTTTGAATAGCAGTAAACAGTGTTGCATGACAGTGTGACCATTTCCAAGATATCCTAATATTTATTTGAAAGAAAGTTTTGGAGGATAACATTTTGATAACACGTTGTTCATTTCATTTTTGCTAAACAATATTAATACGCAGTAGAAATTTTGAAACTTTTATTCAAAGTTATACATATAACCCATTGCAGTTACTCAAATAGGATTTTGGCTATTTATATTTGCAGTGACTTTCATTGTGTATATTAACTAACCGGTTGGGATAAATCAGACGACGAGAACACTCGGTAAAATTTGGCGAAGCACGTCGTGTCTAACTAAATAAAGTTGGAAGCGAGAAAAACACTCGGATAGTTTGGGGTTTGTGATAATAAATAATGGGTTAGCCTTGGCATTATGATTTTTTGCTGCTGATACGTAGAGATGGCGTAAAGCTGTGCAAATTATTCTTTTACAAGTGATCTTTCAGTTTGTTAAAAAATGAGACACGTTCTTAGCATGAACGATGATATAATTATGAGCAAAATGAATTAATAGTTGTCAAATATACTCCTCTAAATAGTTCAGAATATGTTTTATTAAAATTTTAAAATCTTTTGTCAAGAGTTGGAACTTTTGGCATTCTGCTTAACAATGACCATTGGCACCAAGTCTGGGGTAGGCACGTGCCCCATGTGCCTACCCCCTGGCTACGCCAATGTTTGATACAACCACCAATGCACCAGAACGATATTTGAAATATAATAAATTATTTGTAATTAAAAATATTCTGCATAATATAAGAACATAAAAGTTATGAGATATGCCAAATCTCAAAGGCCATTAATAAGCAGCTTGTAGTGAATGTGTAATTACAAAAATGTATATTTTCTTGTAGTTCATTTTAGGAATTCAAAATGAATATACAACATTTATTCCTATTTTTTAAATTGTAACAAAAACATTTCCTAACTTTCACAAGGCTACGACAAAGTGTAAACATAGAAACGTTCCTTTTTGGGCTGCTTGACGTACAAAACTTGGCTGATATCACCAGGAAAACACAAGTAAAATTTAGCATAAACTTATCCCTTTAAACGTTCTTTGATAAAAGCAACGTACAATATGATAACCAACTAATAATTAAGCTTACAACTCTTTGTTTCATGAGTTTCTTTGTTTCAACAATAGGAGTTCCGTTTGAGCTGTCACCAGACCAGAACAACATCGACTTGAGAGAGTCGCTCTTAAAAGTTATTAAAAAGTAAAAGAATTTACTCTTCCAATGAAAAGTTGTGCAATAAGTAATGTTTCAGTAAAAGAGAGGCATTTTGCCAACGCAGCAATAAAAGACATAGCTTGGCTCTGTCCATCATCGTTTCAGATTTTTTGTCCTGTGTAAAAAGTACATGCAATACAATTTGTAAAAGTCAATTAGAAGTTTTGTGGTTATTTAAATCTTATCTACATGCGGTAAAATCCGCGTTTTACGGTGGGAACGTGCTACGGTCAGGTATTCTGGCTGCTCTTGGAACAAACGATGATGACCAAACCTGAAGTTATGAAATTCGTTTCTGCGCACAAAATAACGCAGTTTTGCATACATTTTAACATTATCAGTGTCCACAAATATAAGTAAAATTGCTAACAGCATCATATAATTTATATGCAAAATGCATTGAGAATTTTATGTACTTTGTAATTTGTTATGTTATAAAGATTAAACTCGGTACTCCAAATTGATGATGTTTGGAAATTAGTATCTGCGCACAGAATACCGCAGTTATATACGTACTAGGATAATAAGTGTCCATCTATATAAGTAAAATTGTTATCAGCTCAATGATACATATAGTTTGTATGCAAAATACATTAAAGATATTATGTACCTTGTAATTTGCTGTTATACTAGATTGAACTCGGAACTCCAAATTGACTTTGAACTGTTATTTGCCATACCATGTTATGAATATATTTTTTTATGAATCTAATCTGTTTTGTAATTATTGTATGCGTTGCTCTAAGGGCGATAGCCTAAAAGAGCTTGTTTCTTTTTTCAAATAAAACAAATAAAATTAAGCTAACAACCCAGGGTTTTCTGTAAACACTTAGCATATTCTTCTTATTCGTCAAACACAAATATTCATTGGCTTCTTCAAGTGTAGAAATTATCTTTGAAACAGAATGAAGATGATCCCTGCAACCTTGATAACGAAAGTGTAGAAGCTCATGCTGAATAGATACGCTTGCAAAACGTTTGGTAGTATTAACAGAAATTGCACAAAGGGTAACCAGATCTTCTATGAAATTAAAACAGTTATTGAAATAAATCAATACTCAAATTGATGACTAATCAACTTGCTATTTCTCCAACTAAATATATGAATTGACACTTGCGGTCTGGAGTAAGCAAAAGTCCTTGATAAGTGCACAACTCGTTTTCTTTATAAATCACACTAGCTGACAACAACAAAAGTTTTATCATATTACTTGGAAAGCCTTAATGACTACGGCTTATAACAGCCTATTAAAAATATATATTTATATACTTGTACACTATAAAGCTGGTTCAGTTGAATTATGAGATATGTTAAAACACGTATAATAAGCATATCAAGGCAGAAGTAGTCATTCAATTTGTTTGCAGCTCGACCAGTCAATTCACAGGGTTATATTGTTTGTGGCAGCGCAAAAAATATTGTGGAGCAGAGAAACCAATACATTTTAACTTTTGCAGGGAAAATTCTTATCAAAACGACAATTTGTCGTTTTTTCTGTGTCTGCACAGCGCGAGCTCAGCCTGCTTTTATCGAGATTTTTTACACAGCAGAAATTTTTCAATCGACAAATATGTATTACTCATTTTACTCAAATTTGTCACTAGTTAAGGTTTTTTGTCAGCTGAACCAGTTTGTTGTTGCCCTTTAATAACTTCCAAACTTTGTTTTTATTTTGCAATTTGAAGTTTTCAAAAATTTAAATTCCAAAAATTTTCACCATGACTTGCGACGTGGCACAACAAATTACAACTTGTAGAAGTAATTTACACCAATACTTACAAACACTATCGTTTCAAAACAAATTTTTACAAAGTTGTGCTCAATCAACTGCATCCACAATTGGAGGGCTTATAAAAGAAAAGAACTGGAATACATACCAAACTGGGATATGTCCATGCTGCAAACTGCGGAAAAAGTTGTAAGAATAGAACATTTTTAAGAGGACAGTGGAATCACAAGCCCAACATAAAAAAAACAAAATAGGGGCTACTTGACACACGAGGACACGCATGCTTAGTTTATGGTGGTGGTGCTGGTGACGATGCTGACTTATTTTTAATTGGTTTATGCAAAGTTACAAAAACATTTTTTTGGAACAATTGTCATAAAAATGATAGTAAATCGGTTGAACTCCATAAATTTTTGCTTACAAGTTAATTTGAAAAAGTCAGCTGTTAGCATTTGAAGGTTAAAGTCAGGCAAGAAAAAAGCCCATTTACTCAACATTGGTTTGACTACAAAAGGGCCCTGGGCGCTTTTCCTATTTTTTCCAAGATCAAATAGTTACAAATTCAGTTAAATGCTCTTCTGAATCTTAAAATTGTCATCTATCATTTTTATGATCAATTGTGTTAGAAAGTGCAGCAATTAAGTTTAATTAATTGTTTAAAATTCATCACTTTTTTTGCTGGTACTGCGTGATGGTATAGGTGCGCACCGAGCAAGTAACACAACCCTTCAGCACATAAGTACATGTTCAACTTTTGAAGTCTGCGCAAAATAACACTTTTAATGCTCAGAAGACCAATTAATTTAATTTGTATACATGATTCCAAGAAAAATAAGCCAATAACTTTAGACTGGGGAGTTCTTGTGAGCATCTTCGGGATACACCCTTCAGCAGACTAACACTGAAGCTTTGCTCTATGAAGTTCAGCCGTCAATTTGAACCAAAACCACTTTCCTCTTAAAAAACTTAATTGGTGTTCTGCCCATTTTTCATGATGACAAGATCGAAGTGGACAGGAAATGGAAATTCCGGATATTTTTATTATATATTTCCGTTTCTTTGTTAATTGAACGTTTTCGAAGGTTATTTTTGTTGCTCTTTGTCCACATTCAGTATTTACCATTGTTATTGCTAAAGATGATCATTGTAAAGTTCAATATTATGAACTTTGTATCTTGTGATGGCTACTTCCGGTAAAAAGGTTAAATTCGATCCAACGAAAAGTTGGACTTTGACAAACGTTCACATTTTCCTTTGTCTTTCTTTGTTGTGGAAAATGATAGTATTCATGTAAAACCGGAAACGGTTCGTTCTGTCGCTTCATGAAAAGTTCATCATGAAACGTTTTCTTTGTATCATTGTCATTTTGTAATTTTCTGAATTCGAACCCGGAGTAGCCAGTTCAGTATAAATAAGGAATGAAAATTGTAAATCTTTATGAGTCCTCCTGAGGCAACCGATCAAGAGAGTATTAGTTCACAGACACTTAACAAAGCCACCGTTACTTGTCTACTTTTTGGGAAATAATAAAGTTGAAGTTCCTTAAATCTTTTTGGAATCGTTTGTTATTTATTTCCATCGTCTGGAATAGTTGACCCAGTCATTAAGTCCACATTTTGGGGTTCCAGAATTGTCCCACTTCTGTGGGTGGTCCTTCGGAAGCATAATTTACCTCTTATGTTCCCAGACGCTTGATAAGCCTTGATAACGTATTCTGAGTTGTCGAAGGTGGGAACAATTGGGTTTTTTTCAATTTTAAATAAAATACTATGTTACAGGCTTGCCAAATTCAAAGCTCAAGAAGCCATTAGGACATTCGTAGAAACATTTTGGAGTTCCACAGAAAACAAAAGCAGATATAATTTGATTTGGTAATTTGTAAAAGAGCTGCTAGCGCTTCAGCGCTTATACAGCAATTCAACTGAAAACTATGCAAACGTAACAAATTCAGTAATACGTTCCAACCTTGAAGCAATTATGAATATTTTTGAAACACTTTTTGCGGCCTTGAAAACCGTTATCAATGCGGTGAACCAAATCGTGCAATTTTGTGCTACTCTGCACTTATGTCAGAACTGTCCAAAATTGACAAGTTTATACAAGCAAATTGATTTACCGGAAGTTTCCCACAACACAATTTATACGAACCTAGAAAAGACATTCTAGAGAGATTGATCATTTTTGTAAAACAGCAACCCGTACCCGTTTTAATGACCACAAAATCAAGTTTAATAAGAGAAGCCAGAAAAACCAACCAATTTCCAAGTCAAACAAGTTTGTCAGTTAAAATGGTAAATTTGCTTGAATGCCTGACCCATTCTTCGGTACATGCAAACCTTTCCTTAATTTCGGAAAAACAAGCACAACAATTGGTTAACTTGGGCTCCTTTTATTCACCTGAAGTTATCACTATGCTAAAAGCCAAGGAAAATACACAGAAGAATAAAGTGGAGGCTAAGAATATTTTACGTAAGTGCTTTAAATTTGAAGAATTCCAAAACAGTTTAAATGCAACATTGCCTTGTATAGTCATTCAGGAAATGGATTAGAAAAAGCGAAGAGAACGTACAACAAAAGCATCTGAAGAAAAATACTACTTTTACACAACTGCTGACTTAACCTTTCCAAGTGATGATCCGACACAAAATATTCAAATAAAGGTAAAGTAAAATTAGGTTACAAATAAAATACTTTTAATGGTGGTACAAGCAATTTAAAATTTAAATGAGTCTCTTGGATCCCATATGCGTTTGTATCCATTGATCTCAAACTAATGCAGCTGTTGCGTCAGCTTCTTGGGCCAGACATTTTTTAGATATTGCAGGGATTTTACCTGAACCGAGAATAGCCGGAAATATTCAAGAAATCATGAAGATGTTTGTACTTCATTTCAATAAATGGACAAACAACCTAAATTTGGACGAATCGCAACTGCACTTTTTAGAAAAGTGACTCCTGGAAGATCTGTAAGTTAACAAATTAAATTAATGTATAAAAACAGATTTAAGCTTTGGTTCAACCTTTTAGACTTGCAAGACCCAACTTCAATCAACAAGACATACCGGATAAAATCCCACTGGATATGGTTTATCGTAAGAATTTACGAAACCGCGACTACGACTTGTTGTTTGTTTGATCTGGTTCGGGTGTCCTTTTACTTGCCAAACAACCATATTTGGCTGAAATATTTCAGAAAGGTTACAATCGTGCATTTATTACCAAAGAAGATGCATACGCTTTACTTGTCGACTCAGATGGAAATCCAAGGGCGGGTAACTTTCTGCTTCGTTCTTCACAAAGCGTTTTGTCGCAAATCAGTGCAGTTTTTGTCAAATCAAGTAAGCTCAGATTACCTAGAAATACAATTATTTGCAGGATTTCCTTGTAAGACGGTATGTTTTCCTGATATTTCAGACTTGAACTTTGACATTGCTGCGATTAAACTTGATGAATCATCTGAAGAAAAAATGAAAGCTTCGTTTATTGTAAATATATATCACAAGCTTAAGTCTGGACAAGATGCAGTACTTACTTTGTACCATGGTGTTCCCAGAAAAACTGCTTTTCCTAGACAACTTATGCCACGGGGAAACTATCCTACACTTAATGAGTGCGCTTAAAGTATAATATAGACAATGAAGAATCGTTTAAGTTCCTGTAGCTTAATAAAATGTTTACGAAGAAAAAATATATATGGACACGTTTAAAATGAATATCTAACCTTCATAGTGTATTACGGATCTATATGGTTTTCATAAATTGTGTAGTAAACATCTTCAGATTTACTACATTTACTCAGAATGTCTTATCATCTTTCATTCTACCAGGTACATTATATCAAATATACATGAACTTTATCGTATGTCAGTATAAAAATGCTATAGGTAGAATTTATATTAATATTTAACGTTTTTCCTTCAGCGACTACCGACTATGTCGGTGATCTTACCTAGTAGCAAAACGACCTTTAATCATTTTTACAAAGTTTGTCAAGCAATAGTTTAATATCCCGTACATGTGTAGGTATAACTTTCGAAGAATACAAACGTACAACTGTGTATTTTTTCATGATCGATATTTGTTGTGAAACATGAAATTAGTCAAGTATATAAACCATAAGTTTAGAAATGTAAGCATTTAATCTGCAAAATTGGTTGAAGGGTTGTCTGTGGAAGAATATAGAATTCGTAGAATACTTTTTTTTGCTAAACTCATTTTTAAATTATACTAAAATGACGGATAAAGCTGTTTTAATTATCGTGCAAATTATTTTCGTACTTTTGAACCCTCACGGTATTCATTTGTAAAAAAACAAGTCAACATTTTGAAACTTTTAACCAAATTCTAATTACTGATTGTTTTGCAGTTTTAGATTCAAAATCCATACAAGAACGTAGCAGTACCGATTTCCATGCTGGATACGTTGACAACAATTTAAAAGGTACAAATACAAATGAAAACTACATTCGAGTGGCTGCTGCAGGTAAAAATTCTGAAACTGAATCAGAGAACACGAACCAGCAACTTGGCTTTGCACACGTTGAAAGCAATAACGGGGTAGGAAAAGTAGAACTTGGAGTTTACAGAATGTCCAACCAAGTTGCTAACGATACTAGAAATACTGGAAATTACGAAGCAAAAATTATGACCGGTGGGATTGAAGCAGGTGGGCTATCGTTAATGGGTAGAATGTCACTAGTTGACGCTACGGTAAACACGGGTAGGATTGGAATTAATATGGGAGTTGCAATGGATACCGGAGTTGCATTTGGACGAGATAAAATGGAAGTAAAAATATTGGGATTTGGATTCACAGGTCAAAGTGATAAGTTGCAGATATGTGTAATACTATGTTTTGGAATAATTTGGTAAAGACTGTTGGCATATATGCAAGTCAACATTGATTTGGAACATATGTAAATCGATTTTCATACTACGTATATGTATAAACCAATTAAGAAAGTGGCAGCATATATGAAAGAAAATGAAGGAAAACTATAATGAATTTATATTGCATCTTTTGTTTGCAAAAAATAAGCGCAGACCAAGTAATACAACACAAGTTCCACGTTAACCTCTTATTTGCTACGAAACGAGAAAAAAATTAAAAGTTTTATGAACTAATTATGATTTTTACAGGCATCACACTAATTGCATGGGTTACGCAGTATAAAAACGCAAGTAAACGTGTATTTTCATACAATCTCCAAGTCGTATTACCAAGCCCTGATAAATTCATAAGCCAACAGAAACGCTGAAAAGCTTAAATACGTCTTTTTGAGCGGCAAGTGTGACAATGTTCCCTTCATTCTTGATCCATGTTCCTAAAACTTTTACAAATTTGTCAATGGTTTTTCCTCACGAATCAAGGATTCCTTTACAAATCAAAGTTTTTTATAACGCATATATAAATGGATTCAGGATTGTATTATAAATATTTTCCTCAATACGTTGCGTCTGATCTAACTCCATGGCTACAAATGTAAAAACGATTCTCTTAAACTGCCAAAACAGAGCAAATAATTGTTTCCAGGAATTTGTTTGTACATGATAAGCCAACGGTTTTGCTCCAGGGGCTGAATCGATTTCTAGTGTATATGTATATTCTAGTTCACATGAATTGTTGTTTTCCAAATGTAAATTGCACAAAAAAACTTTTGAATTACTAGTATATGCATCATATATATTTTTTCTCTTCGTGCTTATCACTTAAAACTTATCAAATACTAATATAGGAATGAGTCGTTGATGAGAGTGGTATCTACGGACGATACTTATATATGCGCTTCAGCGTTTCAGCATGCGTGCTTCCAGTATCGCAATTTAGTGATTTAAACAAGCTACGTATTTCAACGTTTGCAATTGCAGAATGGATTTCACGCTTCTTTTCTTTTATCTAAGTAAATAGCTTCATGTTTATCACTAGCATTCGGAGAATTGAATTTATATGAAAATGCATACCTTATACATGTAATGTAATATTTGGAAAATAGTATAGCAAATACGATAAGTTGCGTGTACATCCAAAACACATTCAATGAACATGTTACTTCAGTATGGATAATATAATATGCATTAATGAAAAGGAGGTGGTGCAACTCTTTTAAATGTTAACGGTTAACATGTTTACTAAAATACAACGACAAATCATACTAAATTCTGGTGCCAGAAAATTCTTCAGTTAGCAAATAAACCACAAATATATGTAAATCTTATACTCATATTTTATATGTTTATTATTGTTTATTTATGAAAACAAATACAAATATATTGATCTCTTAATCTACTTAAAGTAGTGCGCCTTTTTTTAGCGCCTAATTGTCATACAGAAGAATCCTGAAAAATTGGTGAAGAAAAGCCATAGACTTTTGTCACACAGAAGAATTGTGACATTATATTCAAATACATTCAAGTAATCAAAAAACATGCAAAAAACTATAAGCAAAGGTAAATTCGTAACCGAAAATACATGATGCCAGAATAGTATTATATTTACACATATCAATGCTCACGTAATACAAGTTAGAGCGCGCGCTCAGAGCACTTTTAGCGCTTAGCACTTTTGGTGCTTCACAGCCGAAATAGATACCCTCTACAGCCGATTATTGGGAACCCGGCAGCCGAAAAACGCAGATACATCTAAATGAATGCAAATCGTCTAAATTAACAGAAATACATCTAAATTAACCCACCTGCATCAAATCTATATCAGCCACATCTAAATTAATCCAGCCACGTCTAAATTACTCCAGCCACGTCTAAATTAATCCAGCCACGTCTAAATTAATCCAGCCACGTCTAAATTAATCCAGCCACGTCTAAATTAATCCAGCCACGTCTAAATTAATCCAGCCACGTCTAAATTAATCCAGCCACGTCTAAATTAATCCAGCCACGTCTAAATTAATCCAGCCACGTCTAAATTAATCCAGCCACGTCTAAATTAATCCAGCCACGTCTAAATTAATCCAGCCACGTCTAAATTAATCCAGCCACGTCTAAATTAATCCAGCCACGTCTAAATTAATCCAGCCACGTCTAAATTAATCCAGCCACGTCTAAATTAATCCAGCCACGTCTAAATTAATCCAGCCACGTCTAAATTAATCCAGCCACGTCTATAAAAATGCAATCACGTCGAAATAATCCAATCGCATTCAAATCACATAATCACGTAGATATAATCCAATTGCGTTCAAGTAATCCAATCACGTCCAAATATTCCAATCAAGTCTAATATAATTATATGACGTCTACCACAAACATAATTAATTTATCACGCGTAGACTAAACTCGCCACAAACAAACAGGTCTAACTATAAGTAAATTAATTTAGTCACGTGAGCATTTAAATTCATGAAGTTTGGAATATATTAAGTTGGGCTAAATGTGCAGTAACATACGTAATATTAAGTAACCAATTCTAAACAATTTGTGTCCGAACTTTGTACACTGACGTGTTATTTGTGTTTGTACTGTGTATGCTAAGCATTTTATGCAAGTTTGAAAACCTTGAAATTTCTAATGTGTAAATACACGTGACTTGAGCCGGGGAAAATGTCTAGTTATATACGTCATATTAAATAAGCAATTCTAAACAGTTTGACGTATTATTTGAGTCCGTACAATGTACGCTAAGCATTTTCTGCAAGTTGGAAAACTTTGAAATTTCTAATTGGTAAATATATGGGACTTTGTAAATTGTGAAATATTTAGAAAGTTAAAATCGGGAAAAATGTCTAGTAGCTATAGTGCTACTAAACAAACGATTGTAAACAATTTGACATGTCACTTGTGTCTGTACTCTGTACGCTAAGCCTTCTATGAAAGTTTAAAATTTTGAAATTTCTAATAGGCAAATGTATGGGACTTTGTAAATTGTGGAATATTTAGAAAGTTAAAGCCCGGGAAAATGTCCAGTAGCTTTAGTGCTACTAAATGAGCGATTGTGAACAATTTGACAAGTTACTTGTGTCTGTACTCTGTACGCTAAGCTTTCTATGAAAGTTTAAAATTTTGAAATTTCTAATTGGTAAATGTATGGGACTTTGTAAATTGTGGAATATTTAGAAAGTTAAAACCGGGGAAAATGTCTAGTTGGGTTGGTGATACTAAACAAGCAATTGTGAACAATTTGACATGTCCTTTGTGTCTGTACTCTGTACGCTAAGCTTTCTATGAAAGATTAAAATTTTGAAATTTCTAATTGGTAAATTTATGGGACTTCGTAAATTGTGGAATATTTAGAAAGTTAAAACCGGGGAAAATGTCTAGTTGGGTTGGGTATAGTAAACAAGCGATGGTAAACAATTTGACATGCCACTTGTGTCTGTACTCTACACGCTAAACTTTCTATGAAAGTTTAAACTTTTGAAGTTTCTAATTGGTAAATATATGGGATTTTAAAAATTGTGGAATATTGAGAAAGTTAAAACCGGGGAATATGCCTAGTTGGGTTGATGACACTAAACAAGCAATTGCAAACAATTTGACATGTCACTTGTGTCTGTACGATGTACGCTAAGCCTTCTAAGTATAAGTATGGGACTTTGTAAAATCTGGAATATTTACAAACTTCGAATGGATTTAAATTTCAAGCTGGATTAGTCATAGTAATCAAACAATCACACAAGCTACAGCACAACTCTTAGCCTGATTACATGCACCCAGCAAAAACCTAGCTACTCTTGTAATTCGCCTATGCATTAATGCAAAATTGGCATTTTGTCCTTACTATCAAGTGGAAGTATTGCGATTAGCCCCAGTACTAGCAGCGGCAAACATCTCAAGGAATTCTGGAGAATGTGCTCCGTCCTAACAAGGCTTTAGAATCCAGTGGCGTGCAACGCACTACCAGCAAGACTCCAGATGAGCTTCCCACTAGACACTACTGCACTACCTTTTTATACTTATAATTTGTCGAGCGCACAAGCTACTACCACTCACCTTTCCATACGACTTGTTATAAAGAATAAGCTGTTCAATAAACATTTTATGATTAAAAGTTATTTCGACTTTTGGCCATATGAAGTGTAAAATAATAAATTTGATCTCGTAACTGCTGAAAACTCTAATCTAGCCTCTCTAACTGATTTAGTTTGCCGAAAAACATTGGTCCTCATCCGAACTTTTTCTAGAGCGCCGGAAACGCCCTATTCACCGACAATTGTAGTGCCATCAGAAATTGTGTTACAAAAATTCCTTGTAACTTTCTAGTAGATTTTAACTTTTTTACTATATCTACTACTCGCTCATGATGTAAGTTTTTTATTAATGTCCTATAACAGAAAGTGAGACGTACATCAGTCCGTTTGAAACCAAAGTTGTTGCCATTCTCAGTTCGTAATATCCGCCCAATGGAGTTTATAGTAGTGGAACGAAACATGTCCTTAACCAATTATCATGTAATTTCTCTTGCAAAATCTATTGTGTTAAACAGATATCACCAAAAGGCCACCGACATAATTAATTGATGCTCAATAGCGTGATGAAACCCAAACAAAGCGTCCGTAGTCTGTTTGCTTCCGTAATATGTGTGTCTATGTGCATGAACATCCCTGGTTAAAAATGGTTATAGGTCAAAGCTAGTCTGTAAGGATGGAGCTCTTAGAATATTTTAACATTTTTTGTTATATGTAATTTAACATTGCATTGACAGCAAATTTGACGTTTACCATCCAGTTTTCCCAGAACTATGTGCATGCGTTATCAAGTACTGTTAATGGATATTATGTATGTAGTCTTACCCATCTTTTTAAGGAGAGGGAATGAAGTTGTTTTTGGTGCATTACGGGTTACTTTGTAAGCTTGTCAGCCATACATCTAAGCTAAGGGAGCTGAGGAAATAGTATGTGAGTGTATATGGCTATACTTATCCTTGCAATTAAGTATGCAATTTATGTGATCAGCCCTTCCTGAGCGACATCCTGACTTTATTGTTTTACATGCACAGTTATTCACCTATTTTCCTAGGTTTAATATCTATTGCATTTTCTAAATATGTATGGATAAATGTCAGGAACATGCTATTCCTTATTCTAAAATCGTTCCAAAAACTTTTGTTTTGCATTTTTGTATTGTTGTCTGATCCTTTCTGCCTATTTAAATGTCTGTTTTCGTTTTTATAGGATAGGGTTCAGAGTCTTTCAGAATTGAAAAGAGTAAGATCTTCAATTCCTTTCATTACCTTTTCATTTCCGAATTCATTCCTTTCAAATGTATACTATGCAAAATACTTTACTTAGTCAAAAAAACTCCAATAACTACAATTGAAAATTTACAATAAAAGAGTAAATATATCCAATAATTACAATCAGTACGGCATGAGTGTTAACTTCTACCCTCGGCTTTTGTGGTGTGTTTATTAATACGGTACATTCGCGCTACAACGTGGCGCAATTTTATACACTAAGAAGCACGGATTCATCAGCTAATGCCTGGCTTCAGTAAACTCTTCCTTAAACTATACAAGATATCAATGGACTACCGCTCTATAGGCCGAAGTAAAAGTTAACATTTCTGCCGTAATAGCTAATTAAAAGAAAGCAACGCAGTTTGTCAATTATTTAGCTAAGTGTGATATTTTGTATGTCACAAATTCCTGTCGTGTTTGAAATAGAAAAAAAATAAATTGAAGCGTAGAGTTTTTACTTTCTATGCCATTTTTTCACAAAGTTGAAGTTTGGCATATTCAAAGACAACTATTGTCATTCTTTTCCATTACTTTCCTTTCAATTGCCAGAAATAGATGACAAAGTGAAAAACTAAACATTTTCAACTATGCACAGTATCTCCATCGAAAACTCAACCATCACATTTGTCATTCAGAAACATCCGTTTCAGATTTTTTTAATCAAACCCATCCAAACCTTTCCTCACCAAGAATTTTAACGTTTCCATGAACCATAAAGCCAAACAGTACGGCAACACAGACATAAAACTAGCTTACACTCTTGTCATATTCAAGTTTCATGTGAAATGTAACTTTATTTTAAAAGAAAAGATCATGAACACTAAATCGAATTCTAGCCGGACTAGCAAAAGGTGGGCGGTCGCAAATGTATCCGGATCGGAGTGCCTTAAGCATATATACCTACAAACCGAAACAACAAAAAATTGCAATTACTCATATAAGCGTACACATTGAAATGGCAAATCCACAACTTACTAGTCAAATAGAGTATGTTATTCGAGATTTTAAAAGTCTTAAGCTAACAGGTAGAGCTTAGTGTACACAATACGGAAAAAATGACACGTCAAACGTTTTGCATTTGTTGGCTTATCATCTGTAGGCCAAATAGGCATTAGAGTAAGAACGCGTGATGGGGGGACGCAAAAAAAAATCTACTTGAAATTTGAAAGTTTTTGCTTTATTTGAATACACATACGTCGAGAATATTCCACACCAAGTTTCAGTGTCTCAAGTTGCCCCATGACGAAATTACAGGGGTTTGAAATTTCAACGACTTGTTGAACCGTTATTCCGTGAGGATGGAGAGTTGGTGGCTGAAACTTTTTTGGTAAATTAGTAATAGTATTAGGTTTAATTCGTGACAATATTACGTCATGACCACGCATCTGAAATTTTTTAGAAAATGATTTGTCAAAAAATCTGAAAATTTCACGAATTTTTAAAATTTAAACTGCTGTAACTTACCATTTGTAGGATTTTGGAAATTTCTAGAAGGTTGACCACCTACAATATTTAGTGCTTTTTCTTTAGCAGAAAACCGTTTGCAAAAATTCGAAGTAGTCAGGAAGTTATGCATAAAACTGTAAGTCAACACATTTCCTTTGACTGACTTTCATATGTTCAGAATAAAATGGCGACTTCACTAGATATTTTGGTGCGCCAATTAATAGGACGTTTGAAAGCCCTAAAAATGCGCTATCTATTGTGACCATGACGAATTTGACAATACTTGATCATAGCAAATGCCAGCTAAAGTATTGATGGATTTATGCTCGACAAAACGGGTCCCGATTTTACAAAATCTGACATAACTTTTCTTGAAAATCAAAATTTACAAAAATAAAAAAACACGTTTTTGGCCGACTCCGTAGGATCATTTTGACACCTTCACCAATCATATTGGATGTCTTGGTGACAAGTGGTGAATGACAGAATAAGGCAATCTCGACCAATTTTCAAAATTCCAATTTTTTAAAAACTTTTTAATTTTCGTGATATTGGCACCTAAAACAAAAAAAAGTCTACGTTTGTATTACTGGGGAATGTTAGCAGCATTTTACGCAAATTTAAGTACATAAAGCAAAACATAAATAGATTCAAAATTTTGAAAATTGGTCGAGATTGCCTTATTCTGTCATTCACCACTTGTGTCATTTTCAAAATTTTGAATCTATTTATGTTTTGCTTTATGTACTTAAATTTGCGTAAAATGCTGCTAACATTCCCCAGTAATACAAACGTAGACTTTTTTTTGTTTTAGGTGCCAATATCACGAAAATTAAAAAGTTTTTAAAAAATTGGAATTTTGAAAATTGGTCGAGATTGCCTTATTCTGTCATTCACCACTTGTCACCAAGACATCCAATATGATTGGTGAAGGTGTCAAAATGATCCTACGGAGTAGGCCAAAAATGTGTTTTTTTATTTTTGTAAATTTTGATTTTCAAGAAAAGTTATGTCAGATTTTGTAAAATCGGGACCCGTCTTGTCGAGCATAAATCCATCAATACTTTAGCTGGCATTTGCTATGATCAAGTATTTTCAAATTCGTCATGGTCACAATAGATAGCGCATTTTTAGGGCTTTCAAACGTGCTATTAATTGGCGCACCAAAATATCTAGTGAAGTCGCCACTTTATTCTGAACATATGAAAGTCAGTCAAAGGAAATGTGTTGACTTACAGTTTTATGCATAACTTCCTGACTACTTCGAATTTTTGCAAACGGTTTTCTGCTAAAGAAAAAGCACTAAATATTGTAGGTGGTCAACCTTCTAGAAGTTTCCAAAATCCTACAAATGGTAAGTTACAGCAGTTTAAATTTTAAAAATTCGTGAAATTTTCAGATTTTTTGACAAATCATTTTCTAAAAAATTTCAGATGCGTGGTCATGACGTAATATTGTCACGAATTAAACCTAATACTATTACTAAATTACCAAAAAAGTTTCAGCCACCAACTCTCCATCCTCACGGAATAACGGTTCAACAAGTCGTTGAAATTTCAAACCCCTGTAATTTCGTCATGGGGCAACTTGAGACACTGAAACTTGGTGTGGAATATTCCCGACGTATGTGTATTCAAATAAAGCAAAAACTTTCAAATTTCAGGTAGATTTATTTTTTGCGTCCCCCCATCACGCGTTCTTACTCTTAACCCGATTTAAACTTTGTAGAAATTTCAGGACTTAGACGGCTTAGCGTACAGAGTACACACACAAGTGACATGTCAAATCGTTCACAATCGCTTGCTTAGTATTTCAAGCCCATATAGATATTTACCCCGATTTGAACTTTGTAAATATTCCACAATTTACAAATGCCCATAATTATACCTATTAAAAATTTCAAAATCTTTAACTTTCATAGAAAGCTTAGCGTACAGAGTACAGACACAAGTGACATGTCAAATTGTTCACATTCACTTGTTTACTATCATCAATCCAACTAGACATTTTCCCGGCTTTAACTTTCTAAATATTCCACAATTTACAAATCCCATATATTTACAAACTAGAAATTTCAAAATTTTAAACTTTCATATAAAGCTTAGCGTACCGAGTACAGACACAAAGGACATGTCAAATTGTTCACAATTGCTTGTTTAGTATCATCAATTCAACAAGACATTTTCCCCGGCTTTAACTTTCTAAATATTCCACAATTTACAAAGTCCCATACATATGCCTATTCGAAATTTCAAAATTTTAAACTTTTATAGAAAGCTTAGCGTACCGAGGACAGACACAAGTAACACGTCAAATTGTTTACAATCGCTTGTTTACTATCCCCAACCCAACTAGACTTTTTCCCCGGCTTTACCTTTCTAAATATTCCGCAATTTACAAAGTCCCATTCATTTGCCTATTAGAAATTTCAAAATTTTAAACTCTCATAGAAAGCTTAGCGTACAGAGTACAGACACAAAGGACATGTCAAATTGTTCACAATTGCTCGTTTAGTAGCCCTAAAGCTAATAGACATTTTCCCCGGCTTTAACTTTCTAAATATTCCACAATTTACAAAGTCCCATACATATGCCTATTCGAAATTTCAAAATTTTAAACTTTCATAGAAAGCTTAGCGTACAGAGTACAGACAAAATTGACATGTCAAATTGTTCAAAATTGCTTGCTTAGTATCACCTAACCAACTAGACATTTTCTCCGATTTTAACTTTCTAAATATTCCACAATTTACAAAGTCCCGTATATTCACCAATTAGAAATTTCAAAATTTTAAACTTTCATAGAATGCTTAGCGTACAGAGTACAGACACAAGTGACATGGCAAATTGTTCACAATCGCTTGTTTACTATCCACAACCCAACTAGACATTTTCCCCGGCTTTAACTTTCTAAATATTCCACAATTTACAAAGTCCCATACATATGCCTATTAGAAATTTCAAAATTTTAAACTTTCATAGAATGCTTAGCGTACAGAGTACAGACACAAAGCACATGTCAAATTGTTCACAATTGCTTGTTTAGTTTTACCAACCCAACTAGACATTTTTCCCGGTTTTAACTTTCTAAATATTCC
This sequence comes from Entomobrya proxima, assembly GCA_029691765.1. Lineage (NCBI taxonomy): Eukaryota > Metazoa > Arthropoda > Collembola > Entomobryomorpha > Entomobryidae > Entomobrya > Entomobrya proxima. The sequence continues at coordinate 47,715,004 of CM056172.1, forward strand.
ACAATTTACAAAGTCCCATATATTTACCAATTAGAAATTGCAAAATTTTAAACTTTCAAAGAAACCTTAGCGTACAGAGTACAGACACAAGTAACTTGTCAAATTGTTCACAATCGTTTGTTTAGTAGCACTAAAGCTACTAGACATTTTTCCCGATTTTAACTTTCTAAATATTCCAGAATTTACAAAGTCCCATATATTTACCAATTAGAAATTGCAAAATTTTAATCTTTCATAGAAAGCTTAGCGTACAGAGTACAGACACAAAGGACATGTCAAATTGTTCACAATTGCTTGTTTAGTATCACCAACCCAACTAGACATTTTCCCCGGTTTTAACTTTCTAAATATTCCACAATTTACAAAGTCCCATAAATTTACCAATTAGAAATTTCAAAATTTTAAACTTTCATAGAAAGCTTAGCGTACAGAGTACAGACACAAGTAACTTGTCAAATTGTTCACAATCGCTCATTTAGTAGCACTAAAGCTACTAGACATTTTCCCCGGCTTTAACTTTCTAAATATTCCACAATTTACAAAGTCCCATACATTTGCCTATTAGAAATTTCAAAATTTTAAACTTTCATAGAAGGCTTAGCGTACAGAGTACAGACACAAGTGACATGTCAAATTGTTCACAATCGCTCGTTTAGTAGCACTAAAGCGACTAGACATTTTCCCCGATTTTAACTTTCAAAATATTCCACAATTTACAAAGTCCCATATATTTACCAATTAGAAATTTCAAAGTTTTCAAACTTGCCGAAAATGCTTAGCGTACATTGTACGGACTCAAATAATACGTCAAACTGTTTAGAATTGCTTATTTAATATGACGTATATAACTAGACATTTTCCCCGGCTCAATCTTTTTTGAAATTCCACAATTTAGAAAGTCACGTGTATTTACCCATTAGAAATTTCAAGGTTTTCAAACTTGCTTAAAATGCTTATCGTACACAGTACAAACACAAATAACACGTCAGTGTACAAAGTTCGGACACAAATTGTTTAGAATTGGTTACTTAATATTACGTATGTTACTGCACATTTAGCCCAACATAATATATTCCAATTATAGTTAGACCTGTTTGTTTGTGGCGAGTTTAGTCTACGCGTGATAAGTTAATTATGTTTGTGGTAGACGTCATATAATTATTTTAGACTTGATTGGAATATTTGGACGTGATTGGATTACTTGAACGCAATTGGATTATATCTACGTGATTATGTGATTTGAATGCGATTGGATTATTTCGACGTGATTGCATTTTTATAGACGTGGCTGAATTAATATCGACGTGATTGCATTTATATAGACGTGGCTGAATTAATATAGACGTGGCTGGATTAATTTATACGTGGCCGGATTATTTTATACGTGGCCGGATTAATTTAGACGTGGCTGAATAAATATAGACGTGGCTGGATTAATTTATACGTGGCCGGATTAATTTAGACATGGCTGGATTAACTTAGACGTGGCTGGATTAATTTAGACGTGTCTGGATTAATTTAGACCTGGCTGGATTAACTTAGGCTTGGCTGGATTAATATAGACGTGGTTGGATTAATTTAGACGTGGCTGGATTAATTTAGACGTGGTTGGATTAATTTAGACGTGGCTGGATTACTTTAGACATGGCTGGATTAACTTAGGCTTGGCTGGGTTAATTTAGACGTGGTTGGATTAATTTAGACGTGGCTGGATTAATTTAGACGTGGCTGGATTAATTTAGACGTGGCTGGATTAACTTAGGCTTCGCTGGGTTAATTTAGACGTGGCTGGATTAATTTAGACGTAGCTGGATTAATTTGGACATGGCTGGATTAATTTTGACGTGGCTGGATTAATTTAGACGTGGCTAGATTAATTTAGACGTGGCTGGATTACTTTAGACGTGGCTGGATTACTTTAGACGTGGCTGGATTAATTTAGACGTGGCTGGGTTAATTTAGACGTGGCTGGATTAATTTAGACGTTTCTAGATTAATTTAGACGTGGCTGGATTAATTTAGACGTGGCTGGAATAATTTAGACGTGGCTAGATAAATTTAGACGTGGCTGGATTAATTTAGACGTGGCTGGATTAATTTAGACGTGGCTGGATTAATTTAGATGTGGCTGATATAGATTTGATGCAGGTGGGTTAATTTAGATGTATTTCTGTTAATTTAGACGATTTGCATTCATTTAGATGTATCTGCGTTTTTCGGCTGCCGGGTTCCCAATAACCGGCTGTAGAGGGTATCTATTTCGGCTGTGGAGCACCAAAAGTGCTAAGCGCTAAAAGTGCTCTGAGCGCGCGCTCTAACTTGTATTACGTTCAATGCTGAATGTGTTACAATTTAGAAACGCTATTTGCAAAAGTAAACATTTGTTTAAAGTTGAATCTTATTTATGGTCATATAATACGAAGTAGTTGGGACACTTCCTATAAAACGTTTATTCAAAGTTCATTAACCGGTTTATGTCCATTATGAATCGGAATGCTTCTAACCAGGGTGGCGGGATGTAAATACATGTTACATGGAAATAACATGTAAAAATTATTTTTTACATGTTAAAAATGCTTGGAATTTTTACATGGACAATGTAAGTTCTGGAAATATTCCTGAAAATTTTGGATTTTTCTGCAAAATGAAACTTAGTGTTTGAGTTTTTAGCTTTTAACATGTTTTTAAACTCTACTGAAACGTTTTATTTGTTTTTAAATTAATTAAAACCGTCTTCTGATTCCCTATGATAGGTGTAAATATGGTCATATGGCTTTCTTGGCTGTATTTTAACATTTTTCCATGTTATTTCCATATTTCCATGTATTTATACATTTTTACATGTAAAAATGGACAAAATCTATTTATACATGTAGAAAAAGCCACCATGCTTCTAACACTTACTGACTTAGATTCCAGTTTTTCGTCGAATTGCATCTAAAAAACACAACACACACCATTAAACACAAATAATAGGAATACTTGGGGTTAATTCTTTATTCCTAAACAGACAGTCAGAAACACATTTACCTGCAATTTCCTTTGAATTGCACTCTTCAACTATTTTAAGCAGACTTGATAGCTTCACATTTTGTCCGTTTTTGTTTCGCCAAAACTCGATGCAATATTCCACAATTTCGATCAATTCCGCATCTTCCTTGTTAATCAATTTTCTGTATTTGCTTCGATCTGATGCCGGAACGCCAAGTCGAAGTGCAAAGTCACCCCACTTGTTTTGAAACGTATGTCCAACGGGGTTATCCTTGCTCACCGTCAAAATTGTGTGGATTTCACAACCTTAAATATTTAAAGACTTTTAAATTGAGTGACGGTTGGTTTAATAAAAATCAGTAATTTGCTATTCACCTGCGTTTCCAACCACGTAATCCAGCTGTACCAGTGGAGGCAAATTTTGAGCCACAACAGGTACATTGGATGTCAGAACTACCACAAGTATAAATAAGATGGTTAATACCGATTCTGATTTAGGTTTTGAGGGTGTAGAGCTCATTGCAAAACGATTAAAGTGATTGTGATTACACTTTTCCGGAAGTTTTTTGGTAGTTTGGTGGGCTAGTAACACATCCCTTTGTCAACTGTAATCCATCCAGATGGAACTCCACAGCTAGTTTTCTCTTTTTGAAAATAAACTGCCGAAAAACTTTTCATTTTTGTAAAGTCCGTTGTAACAACTCCCAATTTACTTTGGATAACTCTCAATTTACTTTTGATAAAAGTCCCCCGATCCAAGTTCATATAAAATAACCGTAATAAGTGCAGACTGACTTGAGTCAAAATGTTTGACTCAAAGAAATGTGCATCTTCAGCTGTATAGAAACTGGCTTCTGAATTTTATGGTACATACTAAACGACTAATAGACACCAGTTAGACGACAGGGATTTTGGAGAACCGCGCAAACGAGTGCATCTAGTTTTAAGACGCCGTTTAGACATCGTTTCGACATTTCAAAAAATTCAATGAGAAGTAATAAAATGTTGTATGCATTTTATGCGTCGATTAGATGTCTCACTTTTCGATATTTCCGATGACTTCTTTCCGGGTGTCACTTTGGCGTCCATTTATCGTCTATAAATCAGTGCAACAACTGACAACAAATTTTATGCGTATTTTGGATGCAGAATAAGCGTCTAATGGTTAGATATCTAAATTTTTCATTTTAAAGACATCTATAGAGTATCATTGTGGTGTTTTATTTAGACGAGGCAACATAAAAATAAAAAATAAGACACGAAATGTTTGTTGGGTAATGCTTAATTTTAACTAAACTCAGTTAAAAACGTGTTTTTAAAAGTTAAACTTTATTAACAGCACAAACTATTGTGTAAATTTGCTTAATTTCAGTTAAAACTCTAGCTTCATTTATTCATGATGATGAAAAAGTAGAGCACTGCTCTACTTGCCGCATGACAGCAAAAATCATGCCAGCTGACGGATTTGCTGACGTTAACCATAAATTCCCGCGCAGCACGTTATGCTGAAGTGATGCTGCTTGACGGCGAAGCAAGGTGACGTTAAGCATAAATCGCTTGCTTCAACAGCAAGAGCAAAAAACTACATTGTGCTGTCGCGTTACGATGAACCATAAATATTTGAGATAACAAATGACTCATTGAAGCTAATAATACAAACACGCAATAACAGTACAAGCAAGAAAGTGCAACGGAAATGGTTTAAATTTTACTAACACAAAATATATTGGCTTGATTCTTATAAAGTTAGAATTGAATTTTAAAAAAGAAAACTTGATTTTTTTGTCTCACTTTACAAAAATGTTTGACAAATGGCAAAGCCAGTGGTTCTGGAGGTATATTATTATAGGAGTATATGTCCACTTTTCTGGTATCCTGAATATTTATCAGAAATAATTTTGTCATAATTGTCTAGTGTTTCACGTTCTTACACGACATATCAAAGTGAGATAAAGGCACGCGTGTGATACAGATCCTGTCCAAATTTTCCAGTTACTCATATCTTATTTACATAAACAAAACACTTCAGTTTTGCATTCATTTTAAAGGATATATAAAGCTTAAATTTCAAATGATTTGTATCACTTTATTCATTTGCTCACGTAAAAGAACTAATTGCAGGTAAAATGGGGAACTTATTTAGTCTTCGTTACATTTTCAGAGTATTGCAGGGTTTGGTACTGCTTAAATGTTATTTTGCAACTTCTGCAAAAATATCTAATGGTACATTATTACAATACTCCTCAAGATTTGCCAATAGGAGCATTTATAGTTTACTAATGTAGTAATTGTTTTGATTATACTATTAGACCGGGAGATCAGGAACAATCTGGTATACCTTGGGAGCATTTAGGGCAAAAGCTTTTTTGCTGCCAAAGAAACAAGAGTAAGTAAATCAAACCTTACAAAGCACAGAATCTGTATATACTACTCAGTGATAAACTGCTTTATAGGATTGGATTGGCGCAAACCAGCTTTGTAAAGATGCAGCAATGACTTTGGCAAGTATTAAGTCAGTTGCTCAAGCTGAACTACTAGTCAGTGCAAGGAATAATGACACATTTACGTGGTGTACGGGTTTCATTATTTATATGCCAATTAAAACAGCAAAAATACATGTGCAATCCAACAAACAATTGGGTTTGTTTTGACAGATTATCATACAGCTGGACAAGATTCCCAAATTCCTTCACAGTTTGCGTGGGACACTGACGGTGAGACTGTGGAGATGCCAGAAGCGGATTTTATCCCATACTCCATACAAACATGTTTGTTCTTCAGGCCAGATTACGGAACACGGGGAACATTTGCTGCAAATTCATGTACTATGTAACATCCTTAGGAATGTACTCTGTGAGGTCACACACGAAAAATAAATCTAATTTCATTTCAAGTCTTTGCATTACGTGTTTTTTTGCTTCCAAGCAGCACCTTTAGTATTACAGATCAAGTTTTAGAAGACTTTTAAATTCATAAAATACCTTGGAGCATTTCGCAAATCTATACATGCTCTAGCTTGAAACCTCCATAACGGCAGTTGGCTCCTAGTATCAATGAAGATTGCTCCTGCTCCACAGTACCATACTATCCCATATTTCTGAGTTTTCAAAAATAAGTTACAAGTTCAAATCAGTTTTGAATACAGAACTTTGCATTCTATTTTGGTTTGTATAAGCTACTAGTGGGTTTCTAAGCCAACAAATTATGCACAATTTTTGGACTACATGAATTGTTATAAAGATAACGGCAAACATGTATCAAATGTAATATTTTTCTATTGCAAAAATGTGCCATGTCAAAAAATTTGTAAACTAGCATTTTGTTCTAAGTAACTTGCTCGTAATTCAAGACGGAATTTATGAGTATACAATTTGTTATGTAAACTTTGATTGCTCAATGGGCTCAGCACAATGGCGAGTCCCCGTTTAGAGCTTTGGCCATATCAGCAAACCGCAACTTATAATATATCATTCGATTCGTCTTGACTCAAGCATATCGAATATGCAATCTGTTTGACCCTATGACCTTTGACCTTGGAGAAATTCAAAATTTTTAAAAAATACGTGACCTTTGACCTTAAAATTAAAAACGGTTTTCACCATCGTCTTAAGCGCCTAAAAGTGCATCTGTATACTGATTTTCAGCGAATTATGTGCATAGGGGCGCGAGATATTTAAAATTTTCAAACAAAAAACGCCGAAAATTCCCGAACTTTGACCTTTTATAACTTCCACCGCTTACAAAATAGGCAGCTAGGAATACATGCATTTGATAGAGGAGGTCAAGATGTACAACACCTAATAGTCACTTTTTGCATATAGCGTCGGCGGGGCCTGATATTGGCGTTTAAAGCTAATGCACTTTAACCTTATATCCTACAGGATTACAGCGCATCCCTCCAGCACACAATTTTAAAAACGAAGAGTTAACAAGTGAAATCAGCTTCGAAGCATTTCTAAAAGTAGCAAAAGCTGTACTGACAGCTGAATATGTATTACATCAGCTGTGTATGGGTTACATCCTCTGAATATGGGTTACGTACGCTGAATATGTGTTACATCCGATGAATATAGGTTACATCCGCTGAACATTAAGTCCCCTATTAAGTCGGCGGAGGTCCCCTATTAAGTCGGCGGCTGATTTTACTTGTTAACTCTTCGTTTTTAAAATTGTGTGCTGGAGGGATGCGCTGTAATCCTGTAGGATATAAGGTTAAAGTGCATTAGCTTTAAACGCCAATATCAGGCCCCGCCGACGCTATATGCAAAAAGTGACTATTAGGTGTTGTACATCTTGACCTCCTCTATCAAATGCATGTATTCCTAGCTGCCTATTTTGTAAGCGGTGGAAGTTATAAAAGGTCAAAGTTCGGGAATTTTCGGCGTTTTTTGTTTGAAAATTTTAAATATCTCGCGCCCCTATGCACATAATTCGCTGAAAATCAGTATACAGATGCACTTTTAGGCGCTTAAGACGATGGTGAAAACCGTTTTTAATTTTAAGGTCAAAGGTCACGTATTTTTAAAATTTTTGAATTTCTCCAAGGTCAAAGGTCATAGGGTCAAACAGATTGCATATTCGATATGCTTGAGTCAAGACGAATCGAATGATATATTATAAGTTGCGGTTTGCTGATATGGCCAAAGCTCTAAACGGGGACTCGCCATTGTGCTCAGCTTACGAGCTTCTATTCGCATGTTAATAACTCTTTCATTCATTCAATAACCTAAGGCGAGAAATATGCTAAATGCTTTCAGTATGCAATACATGATTTTTCTTGAATCAATCTTACTACCGTTACTTACAAAACTAGCTTTACAGCAGGCATACGCCCTGCCATTTGAGAAACACTCGGAATACAATATATTTTTATTGATGTATGAAAATGTGCATATAGTTTCCATGGTTACCATGCTTACGTTGCCATTGTTAAAAAAAGTGGCGTTGCCATAAATACTATAATAACGTTGCCATGGTTACCATACTTACGTTGCCATGGTTACCATAATAACGTTGCCATGGATACCATAATAACTTTGCCATGGATACCATAATAACGTTGCCATGGTTACCATACTTGCGTTGCCATGGTTGCATTGTTTGCATTGTTTTTATTGTTTACATTATTTGTTTTCATTTGTCTGTTTACATATGTTTGTTTAAATTTGTTTGTTTACATTTGGGACAAACTGACGCCATTCACCTTATATATATGTATATAGATGTCATTTCCAAATTATATAATTGGAATGCAAAAAATTGTTAATTGGCGATGCAACATTTGGCCGCCCATTTTATTTGATTTACACTCCATAAAATTAGAGTAGGCACACGGAGAAGATTCTTTAATAGGATCCCCTGCAGAAGCATCGAGCAGATAAATGCATTTACAAAATGCATTGTAATTGTGTTTTTGGCAGTTGATTGCTATGATCAAAAATATAATTCATTTATTAATTATAATTTCCTTTTAGTATGGATATGCAAGAAAGGCTGAAGAAAGTTTGTAGCAATAAATATTAATAAGACGTTTTCCTCGCGTTGTATAATGGCATGGAATCATATTTGATTCGGCGTTCAAAAAATCAACATTGACACAAAGCAGAAAAAATGGTAAATACCGTCAAAAAATGAAAATTATTCTATACATCCAGCATCATATCGCTCTGAAAGCTCAATTCGTACCAAACTTACACTTTACAAAGATATAACTTGAATTTCGTTATTCCACGCCTGAAATTCATATTTTAACATCGCATGGTATAAAAGCTACTAGCAAAAATTGTGGATAATCCTGAAGCTTAACTGGCCACATTACAATTCTAGTCGATCTCAAGGTTAAAGCGATACTTGCGCGTAGCTGAATCCGATGACAGTAAAATGGTTCGATTTTTATGCATCCCAGATCACCGCAGAAATTGGAAACTTAACGCATTTTGGTGAGTCATGCAAGACTAAATACAACAAAAACTAAGCTATTCCTGATTTGGTATGCGCTGGATGAAAGCAACCAAAAACCGACATTCTTTTCTGGCTTCAGTAAGAGACGAAGTTCAAAATCAGCAATCCAAACGAGTAAAAATGAGAAACAAAACAAAACCAGTAAACTACAGTTACATAGTGCCCGCTTTGGAACGCTTTCTAACATTATCCTCAAAGCTGGTCTTTACGATTTCTTTCACATTTTCTCTAAGCAAGGGACACAAATTGTGATACTTTTGAAAACATTTTGGTGAAATATAGCATTTTGTGCTACACGTCTGAGCAACTATTCGTTACTGTAGAAAACTGGTTTAAGCTCTCTTGCATCATATAAAATATAATTACGTACCTATTCTTATGCACTGTCCACTGAATCTTTCACAAAAAGTTCTAAAATAGAGAGAGTTACAATCTGGTCCCAAAGCAGACAAAGTAATAAAATATAAAACGGATTTGTGCTAAGTCAGTAAATACAAATATGTCTAAAAGAAACAACGTAAACCCCTACTTTGAGGAACACACGTACACTAAAAACAGTAGTAATTATTCCAAAGGGATTACAAACGCGGCAAAGTATAGCACTGGTTCTAAACTCGGGGATGCAACAACATAAGTATATTTACAAAAGTTTGCAAAACTAGTTTTCAGAAACATCATTACAAACAAACAATCCATGGTAAAAAACGCTTTACAAAGCAATATATTTTGCCTCACATTTATTGCAGGCCACAAGAGACAAGAACACCTGTTTTGGAACTTTTTGAAGCCAAACTTTGATAAAGAGGGATTACAAGACAAGTAAATGAAGTACACAGAAAAGACAACACTCAGTCAGGAGAATTCCCAACGGTTTCATTTATCAGTTACAACATGTACGTGTCACTTTGTAAAAAACGGTTGGCATTTTTGTGGAAAACGTAATACAGAATACTACCTTACCAAAACAGCAAAAAAGGCACGCATTGCTCAAAGGTGTGGTGGCAAACCTCTCTGCAGTTGCCATCCATTTTAAAAATATTTTTTGGAATTGTTGCAATTATTTGTTTCAAAGACACACATAACATAAGATGTTTAAATGGGAATGCATACTTTGGTATTCCTAATGTCCCCACACTGTCCTAAAAAGTTATTGACCTTTAAAACCAAAAATGACTACTACTAAAAATAAACTTAGTTCATAGAATATAGCACTTTTGGTAAAGCGTATTTTTTGCAAGGTGGCTGCCACATGAATATGGTTTATTCTGGTGAACCGTTTTTCTGAATGAATTTGAATCTCAGCAAATTACTAAATGATTCACATTTCCATAACCCAGCCGCCTCTGAAACTTAATTTTATGTACTGTATTGACTGATGCAGAAGTGAATGAAAATGTGAATGTGTATAACAGAGATTAGAGATATGAATGCATACCTACGTACCTATTTCAGTGTTCATGGCTTAGGGTGGAATGGAATTCCCAATGGAATTCCATAATGTCGACATGAGACATTCTGTGAAACCCGAGCTACGAACGACTGGGTAGGAGTAGGCTATGAAAAAGTTATAAGGTAGCTGCATAGCGTATGTAACTTTAACAGAGTTTGTAACCGAGAAAGCACAAGGCAAGGCAAAAAACTTATGGAAGTGAAAGCAGAGGCAACTTGATACTCGGAGATTTTGCCTTTTGGGATTCAGTTGCTGCTGTGGTACCAACCCAGGAGGGTGGTCTTCCAAGAAAGCCAGAGTGTACGCTGTTAGTGTATATTCTTGAGTTTGGGGAAAAGCGAAACACTAAAAATGGAAATTTAAACGGGTTTTGTAAAGGCAAAATTTTTGTCAGGCGTCATAAAAACAACTTTTATCTACCAGAAAATCATTCTTTTATCCAAAGTCGGAAAAAAAGAATATTCATTTATCCCAAGATGATTTTCTGAGTGATAAACGATTATTCCGATTCCTAAAAATAATTTCTTAAAATTCCGTCATTCAGCGTAAATCAAGCAACCATTCAGCTTACTATTTTACTTAGGCCTTTGTACATTTCTTCAGACGACTTGGTCCTCTCTTGCATCTAAACTTCCAGATAATTTATCATTCTTATTTACCCGACCTTTTACATCACAATTGTATATAACTTTTCACCAAGTTAACTAATTGGCCTGAAATATTGCGGGAAGGAAGGGATATAGGAAGATTTTGAAATATCTGTGTATCACGTGTCGCTAAAATCAGTAAAATTGCAAATCAGTAAAATTGCAAATCAATAAAATTGTGTTCAAAGTTCTTTTTTGCCCGACAGTTAATCCAAGGACAGATTTGCGATGTTTCCTGTTAACCCATTTGAGAGATAGGTCACAAATCAATTAGAATTCTTTTTATTGTACAACCTGCCAGTGCAATACTTTCTTTTTGTGTAGTAAATTCAACTACGTCACTGTTCTGAATATATGTTTAAGTTTCGTTTTTCTTCCAGTATAGAAAAAAAATCTTTGGAAATTATGACCATTTTCCATTAATCATTTATTCGACAGAAAATTCAAAAATCCTACATTCATTGACAGATCACCTTGTATCCATTGTGATTGGCTTCAATTGCGTGTCCAACATATGCCCGACTGCAAATTACCTAACTAAATATACCAATGGCTTTGAGTGCAGAATGAAAACATTAAGACTATATGCATATCCATAAGAATATGCTGACTTTTCGGAATAATTATTCATCCCGAAATGAAAATAATACTTTATCCCTGGAAAATCATTTTGGGATAAATGAATATTCTTTTTTTCGGGGTTGGATAAAACAACAAAAAATAAGGATAAAAATGCAGATTTTCTAGGGACGAGAAATTACATGCCTTTTGTAAAATAAAAGTTGTTGCAGGGTTGATTTCATAAAAGTAGAGTGCAAAGTTATGGGACTGTGCAGAAGGTTGTCTGTGGCTATTTCAAGCATTTGATACATCCCTTTCAGGTTTAAAAAAATTGTTTTCAATTAAACGAGTGTTGCAATCCACTTGAATTTTATTCAAATAAAATTCCTTTAATCTTTAAATGTTTGCTTGCGCCAAATCAAACAAGTGCAAAGATGTATATTTTTTGAAACCTTAAAGACCAATCACTATTCTGCAATTTTGTTAAAACCTACGAAATAAGTAGAGGTAATAGGAAAATGTGTACTTTGGCTTAGTTCTAAGTTCAAACATTTAATGAGAAATAAACTAATCAATTTTAGCAATCTTATTGCTTGCACTTACTTGCTGGCAGCACTAACGTTATGCTATTTGAGTTACTGTCGTAAGCGTATAACGAGTTAGCTTTCGTTTATCCTAGACACGCAAATGTCATTTTATATTCAGTTTACTGAATGCAAAAATCAATTGAGTGGCAGGTGTCAATTACATCAATATCTGTTTTCTCTTGCTCAGGTTACCTGTGTCTACGTGTCCCCTTTATTGTAGCTGCTTTTGTGAAGCTTCACAGAAATGAAAATTCTTGTCCAAAGAAAAACTTTTTTCTCAAAGCTACAAGGCCGACTCATTATATTCAAGAGCAGTAATAAAATTAAAGAAAATAACTGTCTTTCCCTTTTTATTCAATCCAATTAAGTGTAATTAAAGTTGACGGCTACACGGCATTCTTGAAGCTTACAAATAATTCAGTAATACACGTCAAGCAACAAGAAAGCACAACCGTCTTGCTCAAATACTTTTCCGGTTTGGTTTGAAAGCACACAAAAAGCAGTAGCATTTCTTGGGTTTCAGTCAGTCTGTCGGTGAAGCTCAAACGCGACACAGCATCAAGGCTATACAAGTTGTTTCAGCTGAAACGCTAAAGGACAGACAGTATTGTTTCTGAGGAGTTGGGGCATAATGCAACATTATTTGTTAGAACTAACCTTTTTTGTAAAAGGACAATGCAACCTAAGCGCAAAAATTTTGACCTCCCAGTTTATTGCCGATTCTGATAGAGCTCTAAAAGCTCTACAATGCTGCAATTTAATGTATGTGCATATCTCTTAACGTTATTGAGATATGAAGGAGATTGTAATTTTTGCTCCCATAAGGCCCATGGTAAACACACTTTTTTCAAACTCCTGGATACCCATTGCGCCTACTTTGGATTTTTAATGTTGATAGCATTTTCAAAAGAGCGTTAAATGCGAATGTTTTTTAGAACCTACTGGACTGGTTTTCTTGCAAACGTCGAAGTTGTGGTAGGTCAAACTTGGAGGTGTTATTTCGGAACAACTTTCCTTTAAATCGGTAGAGCTGCCGCTACACACCTCTAGTTTTCAATGTTAATAGCAAATTACACACTTTGTCGTCTCAATACCAAAATGTCTGTGTATTATAGCCAATGTTTGATACTTTTGTACGTTGCGTCTGACAGTTCATAATATTGGATAGTTCTGGGTGGGTATTGCAGTACCATGCAATAAAATCTGCTCCCGCCAAGAATTTGGCGCCCCAAAAAGCAGTAACTCAGCAAGAATATCAGGTAATAAATGAATCGGGAAAGCAAAAACTATGAATATTTTGAAAAATGTCGATATTATATGCAGCAAAAAGGTACATTATTTACAATAATAGTATTTTTTCAAAAAAAAAATTAAAAACTCACTTTTACCCAAAACCCACTCTCAAAACAAGGTGGGCTGGGTACCCAAAACCCGGGTTTTACTGGGTTACCCAACCCGTGGGTAATGGGCATACGTCCACACTGCTGTTGTCATGTTCTGCAAATGAAGTTGACTACAATTTTCTTTGCTAGTGTGATTTTTTACTATTCACCCAATTCATACTGAATCCGTTGCGGGCATCACTGGTCGAGCTGATACATTGGCTTGTATGCTGATGCTTCTATCATTTTTGTTGTACCAAAAAAGTTTGCAGAGTGAAAGTGAAATTGACAGTGAAGTTTTACATGACTCAAATCTTAACGAATACACCAAGGAGACTCATTTCAATTGGAAATTTATGTTTGAAAACTATAACATTCAAAACTTGAGTAAAAGTGAAGTCAATCTCATGAAGCATACTGAATCCAAATGCGAGCATACATCAAGTTCAAGTTCAGTAAAATCTTCCCTGCTACTCTTGATTTCCGGTGTAACTGGATGTTTTGCTATGCTAGCGAAAGATACTGGAATCACGGTTCTTGGTATCTGCTTGCTTTACGGCGTACATAATGAGCTAATGAAAACTACTACTGAATACGACAATGATGGTCGCAATTGTAACAAAAGTGACAGTACTGCAAAAGGTGAACATTTTGTGCAAAAAGGCTTGAAAGTTTTACAGAGCCAAAAGCTAAAGCGACGAACCGCCTTCATAACATCTCTGGTAAGTATAAAAAGCATTCTATTGAAGCACAAATGCTTATCTGCAAATCATCATTTTCTGATTTAATAATAGATTTTGGTCAGCTTATTCTTTCGTATCTACCTAATGAATGGTTCATTTCCTCAATTTGGTCAACAAGACAACCCTGCAGCATACTCTAGCTCACTCTTAACTCGACTGCTAACATTCTTGTATCTGCCAGTATACTGCGCTTGGCTGATACTTAAACCATTAAATCTGAGCTATGACTGGCAAATGGGATCAATTCCTTTAATTGAATCCGTGTTGGACTACAGAAATATTTTCACACTTACCTTTTATCTTAGTCTAATTTTTCTTGTAAAATGTGCTTTCAAGACTGAACGAAAAACAGGGAAAGTATTACCTGTCAGTCTACTTTTCATCGTGCTTCCATTTCTGCCGGCGTCTAATCTTTTCTTTCACTTGGGATTTGTTGTGGCTGAGCGCGTGCTTTACACGCCTAGCTTAGGATTTTGCATTCCTGTGGCTTTTGGTGCGGAAAGATTGTGGGATACCCTAAAGTGTTCAAAACTTGTGAGAGTGTTAAGTGTTTTACTTCTTCTGTTACCACTTGGATTTCGAACGTGGGACAGAAACTTTGTTTGGAAATCAAGAGAAAGCTTGTTTACTTCAGGCATAAGGGAGAACCCTCAACATGCCAAGATGCATTATAATTATGCCAACTTTCAAAAAGACTTTGGGAATGTAATGAAAGCAATTGAGCGTTACAGCATTGCTGTAAGGTAAGGATCTCATGCTTAATACTAAAGCTGTGTCGTTGTGAAGACACTACAAGCATAATAGAACCTTACATAAATTTTTTTGCAGACTTTGGCCTGAATACGCTAGTGCACATAACAATCGCGGAACTTTGTTCCGAGATTGTTATGTGCCCCACCTTGGGTTATCAGTTGATAAGTAATCCTGTTGTGGCCGAGCATCATTTTTGGAAAGCTATCAATATATCCGATGGGACGCACTCAGGAGCCTATTTCAATTTGGGTGTTGTATAGATGTAAATAAATATCTTTCAGCTCTAATTTATATCTAATGCCTCAAATGTGATTTTGGTATTAAATCTAAATATTTGGTTTTGTTTAGGCGACAGGAAAAGTTTGCCCAAGCGGCGTCCCACTTCAAGAAGTCGTTAACAATTCATCCCTCAAACCATCACTCATACCAGTATTTAAACCTTTGCATCAGCAAGCAAAACAATCAAACTTCTACTCTTCTAGATAATACATTTGGCGTAAAATACGCGGATGTTTTATCAAAATGCAGAACCAATTCACGAAAAGAGAACGTAGCAGTTAATTTGATAACAGCCGGAAAAATGAACGCAGCTTACAGAAATGTCACACCCCCAGCAGAGCTTCCACTATCATATAAAGTATAGTTTAGTTATTTTATTAACCCAACCTGCAGTTAGAAATATGAGCAAGTTTTCCAAAGAGTATTAAATGTAGAGCTTACTAGTACTCCATAAATATACATTGGCTGGCAAACATGCATAAAAACTAAAATTTTATAATCTACAAATGGCAATCAATTAATCAACCACTACAGAAACTGACTTTTCCCTTATCACGAATTAGTTTGCCGGGAAAGCTATATGTTTTAGGGGAAAAGTCAAACAGCAGAATTTTCCCTTAAGATCACTGAAATTTCCCTGAAAAAACTTAGAAATATTTTGGCACGCAGATAGAAGTCTCTATTGTACATTCCTGAACTATTTCATTTTATGCATTTACATTATGAGTCTTCTCAATTTCAAACAAATCATACATATTATTTTTCATACGAATGAAATGCACTTTCTACTCGTGTCTAATCCATTTCTGTGAGTCTGCAATTACCTGTATCTCAAGTTATTCGGAACAAAGTGATAAAGCAACACCACAAAAGGCACAACTTGCAAATAGCCAGTCAATTACAAAGTCAATTTTGTAAAATCTAACATTAAACAGTGCCTTATCAATTTTCCTTATTCAAATGCACTTGTATCAAACGCTTTAAAACTTATCTTTGTGGCTCTAGTAACTAAGGTAACTCTAAGCTTATACAGCTTTCCTACTAATCCTTTCCTACATAGTTGGTTTGGGCCAAACGTCTTGACGTGTAGTCCCAGAAAGACCCAGGTAGTTTTTTTGAAGTGAAACTTTTATTGCTAATATGAATTTGAATAGTTGAAACACATTAGCTATTTGTGTGTGCTATGTAGTGTTCGATGCAAATCTCAAAAACATACAATATCCAATGAGCAAAATGTATTCACAAGATAAAAATAAATATAATTGGCATGTGTATAAAAATTTACACACTAAAAGCACCTTAATTAAACAGACACACAATGTAATCAAACGAATCTTGGATGTACAGAACTCGTTGCATACATGAAAGCAGCTTTTATCTGCGTGCCAAAATATTTCTAAGTTTTTTCAGGGAAATTTCAGTGATCTTAAGGGAAAATTCTGCTGTTTGACTTTTCCCCTAAAAAATCTAGCTTTCCCGGCAAACTAATTCGTGATAAGGGAAAAGTCAGTTTCTGTAGGAGCCCACTAATATTTTTCCTTCTACAAATATGGATTTATTAAATTTGTATGAAATTTCAAACAGTAAAATATGTGCACTTATTTTAATCCGTTGCGTTCTTAACTTTCTGAGTTTTATTTTGCACCAACCATCCTAAGTCTTACCAAATTAGTAGAAAGCAAGTGGAAAATTTTCCGTGACTAAAACAATGTAATACGACAAAGAAAGAAAATTTATGCTGTGTATAATTTCATTACTTGGGAAAAGGCACTGAGCTGAAACGCATAAATTACCAATGGTGAAAGCACAGGTTGGCAGATGGACGTACCTTAATTTCATGGTTATGTAGCTTAAGTAATTTACACAAACTGCTATACAATTATCATTTCTTAAAGCTACGCAGAAGGCTAAACCTTGAATGTACTCTAGCTCAGCAACACTTAAATGTATATACCAACTGAAGTGGCACAGATTCACATTAGTTAGACACATTATCTCATGCAGCATTAAAATCGTTTACCAGAAACGTTCATTTTACTCCCGCTAAAAATAGATTGACCGATAAATTATAAATGACGCTAAATTATTTATCTAAAAATGGTGTATTTGGTATAATACAAAAACATACCGTGCTAGTGAACAGTTTAAATAAGGCTGATCAGCACACTGAGAATGATAATCGAAACATTTCGTATTATAAAAAACATTTTGCATTTTGGCCCAAAAGCAATTTAAAATGTTTTTTCCCAAAACACTTTCCAAAATGGTACAATACAAAAAGCATCATCCATAGCTGTAGCATACTGCTGTGAGTATAGTGAAAAGTAATAGTGAGCATTAACTACAAAAGCGCAAGTATTTCCGTTTGCAACTTCTTCAAGCATTCAGTAAGATACAAAATGGTTTGTCCTAAGCATGAAGGTATTCCTGTGTAATGGAATTTTTACCTTTATACTACATTAAAAGGAAAATTACCTACTTTTTACTGCATTTTATTTTCACGTTTTGCTTACGAATATCAAATGCTGAAATTTGTAAACTTTCTTTTCTATGCATATAAAAATGTGGAAGGAAAATATAAAAAAACATTAGTTGTGCAACACTTTTTCAGGTTACTTGTGAGCAGCCTGAGAGCTACAATGGTATTTACAAAAATACTTTTGTAAGTAGAACAACAAAATACTGGTAAAACTCAACACAAACGTATGTAAATGATAAGCACTTTTTTATCAAACAACAGAATTTGCTCAAGAATATTTTTTGCTTTGCTTCTGTTTCCTCTGCTTTGTGTCCTATAATCCTTAAACTAGAAAACTCGTTGAACTTACAGGAGTACGTTGAAAAATACTTCTTAAATTTGTTTAAGGAAATTAAAGAAATAATTGGTGTAATTCGTAATTTCATTATTTCAAGCACACGACTTTGTAAAAATGCAGTGATGTGTCAGCTGGACTAACTAAAAACCCATGCAAACAATTAATAAATTCTTGCACGACAAGTGTCAATAATTGTTAGGAGTAAAACTAAATAGTTCTTTTTCAGTTTCTAATTTCACGGTTTTCGGGCACAAAAAGTTATTATAGAACTTGGAATGCAAAATATTCTAATTGAATTATTTTGTGCTTACTTTGTGAATAAATTACCCCCTTGAGGATTTTATCACGGAAAAATTCACCGTGGAATTTTATCGCTTTGGAGCATCGCTTGTGCTCAATTCATTTGTGCACCTGTCAAAAAATAATTCTGATTTCACCACAAGCTTTCTAGAGAAAGCTCGGCAGGTTTGTAAGACCCAGCAAAAGTGAGCCAACAGAGCATTGGACTTTTTTATTGGTGAGATTGCCATGGTTCTTCTAGGTATTTACCCTCACTGGAAGATGGAAAGGAGTAAGTGTAACTGTAGGGTTTCCAAGTGGAGTTTAGAAGTGGGGCAACTTGGTGCACATGCATAATCTATTTTAGCCAACATAAAACACAAAATGTATCAGTGATTCCTTTTAAAAATACGGTTTACGTTACGCTGTGCGTGTTTCCTCGTTGTGGGTAATGTGAGATTTAACACCGACAAATTGTCTTGTGGTTACCAATTCGTACAAGGATTCAGATTCTCTGTTCACTATGATGCTTGTTGCAATTACACAATTCAAACAAATGTTGGTTACTTTGAGGTTTGTAAGGCATAAAACATTAAAAATAACCGGCAGCCGGTTACCGGCTTCATACATTCAAACAAACAACAAAGTACTAAAATTGGTAGTTTCTTTCAAAACAAGTACATTTATTGCATAAAAATTAGCTTAAAATAAGCTTCTTGCGTAATTTGTTTTCTAAATTTACAAGTTGTTTTTCTGCAGCATACTTTAAAAAATAAAATGTAGGAAACATAATGCCAGCAAACTATATAATATAAAACAAAACATCAAAGGATGCAATCTGGGTTAAATATTTTAGCGTGCTTTATGTTTTGGAGCACCACACGGTAAAAGGCTGCTCTAGTCCTCTCTTGGGTTGTATTTACTGCCCTTCAGTGGTGTTTCTTATTCTGCCTTTTGCAAGAAAATAATTCAACTTAAACTATAGAAGATGAACAAATTCTGACACTTAACTACAATCAGCCATGCATGCCAGACAGGAATATTGCTTAGTTCTGCATTACCGTTCTTTCATGTTTCTATTTATTTTGGTACGATACAACAAAAACTATTGATTGTATGTCGAACGTGTTGGATCAAGCTGCAAAATTCAATCATCTCATCATTAAGAAGCCCACAGATACTCCTCCATTTGTACGAATTACTGTTTTTAAAACTACAATCCTAAAACCCCCATAGGAGCAGCCTGTTAAGTCTGAACGTGATTCGAACTCTTATTTTGATGCCACTTTCACCTTGTCCAAGCAAAACAATCCTTCCTCGATAAGAATTCAAAACCATTTTACTTAATGTGACTTGTACAAAACCCACTACGTCAGATTGGTTACTGAATTTTCAATGTTGATAAATTTTGTAGTAGATTAAATGGAATGGTCATTCGGGGTAGCTGTGGTTACGGCAACTAATAAAGACTTCACCAAGATAAAGCGCTGGTAAACTTTGTCGGGCCAATGTCTCTGTTCTTTTACTAATTTTTGCCGCTGGACTTACTGATAGAAAGACATGTAAACACAATCTGTAACTGTAACTTAATATGATACAAATAAAACCCAATTCTAGAAAACTCCTTTATTGTAAAAGTTCCTAACCACTTAATGACACTATGAAACAAGCAATTAGTAAATCTCCAAGCAAGCAATACAGTAATTATGAGTTAATGTCTGGAAGAAAATTCTTTTTTATGTATGTTTACATTCACGTCAATTCGAGCCAGTGGCACAAAAGCACGCTTGGCTTCTCATTTTCAAACCACTTCAGTATATTTACTCTGTTGAAAAGGCAAGCAACTAAACACTCTATTGAGCGCTCTAAATTGCCTGTATTTTCCGCCGGACCTTGTTTCTGCTTTGTATCTGGGAAAAAATATACGCGGTGTTGCCAAACCTAACCGACTGCTGCTACTTAAAAATTTATTTAATTGGAGTTTTCAGCTTTGATTAGAGTTAATTAAAAAACAACGAAGTGGAGGAAAAATCAGTTTATCTAATCATCTGCTTTCAGCAAATAATATACGCGCCTTCATAAAAATAAAATGCGTATCTTCTTATCACTACCACATGCATAAGTATGATAAACTGAACAGATATTTGTGTGATGCACACAGCACACCACTCCAAAATCTCCGTGTTAGTGAAGAACGGGATTAATTGCGGGACTAAATAGTTTTGTGCTTCTTACGTGATTAGATAATATATAATTTTTATGTTTCATGCATTTAAACCCATTGCCAATCCTCAAATTCCGTTTCAGTAATATTTGTAGCAATTTACCTTATAAGTAAACATACATTAAAACAGAGATCGAGTCGTACAGCCCCAATATGAGAAGTATTTTTATATACACAAACGCATCTATTACATATCCGAGCAAATTTTGAAATCGTTTGAAAGCTGTCAACACTTCTAGTCTGGTCTGGAGTACCAAAGTATTAGCTACCAAACAGATACTGAAACAGTTAAGAGAGAAACACAGGGAGTCACTTTCCTGATTATATTTTCTTTTTCCTTAAGCACAAGGTATAAATGTTACTCATAACACTTCCCCTACTTTCCATATTTTGTATTACTTGCCGCTTGCTGTACTGAACTTCTAGAATATCTCCATACTATGTTATATAAAATTCCATTGAGACTGCACTGTCGCCCTAAACACTGATAATAAAACAAGCTAGAAAACGCGAAATGGTTTTCTCGCGTCACATTTGTGCGTGAGTCGACACGTATTTTGAATGTATTTAGAATGCGGCTAGGCTTATTGTATACCTAAAACTAAATTATTTAGTGATTCCATTCAGTTGTGCCAAAGTTTGAATTTCATTTTAAAAAACTGACCAGTTGATTTGTACACAAAATAGCTATCCGAAACTGTTGATTGATTAGTGCTAATACTGGCTGTTAGAAAAATTAACCCAGAGAATGTAAAGCTTTTTCACAAAGTTAGATTAAAGCAAGAAGGCCTTAATAAGTTTATGAAAAAGCTTATGGGTACTACGAGTGTAAAATTTTTAACAATTTATGAAACCGACGTTTCGACTCGTTTTGCACAAGTCCTCATCAGGGATAATAGTAACGCAATTATTCCAACAATGAATAAGTAGTAAAATAGCACAGTGATTTTAGTGTCTCCATTTAAATTTGTAAAGAATTCGTAACAAGGGATTCCTAATATTTTACAATTACTTGTGCTTGATAAAAACATGGGTTTTCTGATGATTCCATTCAACCCTAAACTATAATAAATTTTCATTTCCCTATTCTTCAGTATTCCGCTACAATATTCACTGGACCATATATTACAGCCTACTCTTCCGTCATTGTTACCATAAATCTTTTGCATTCGTTTTCATTGTTTAACATTTTTACAGATTGTAATGTAAAAATACTTATTCTCTAGTCCTTATTTTTTACTCCTTCATGGATGTACGTGTCATTTGGAAGAAAGATACCCGGACTACTGACTTTTGGAGGGATTTACTAGCCCCGTGGTGCCAATTTGCTCATCCACCCCAGCTTTCATTAATGGCACTTGCCTCTGACTTACTGAACTTCCTGTTCTCCCTTCCTAAAGCACTAATTACTGTTCTTCTTTGTAGTTCCAGGACAACATTAGTGAACTTGGTGGTCAGCATACACGAAGAAAAAGTTCATATCACGGAAGCCTTTTGTTCATTTCTGTAGCATTGGTGTTTTTTACACAGCAGTGATTACATAAAATCGGAATTTTGTTGAGAATAGTGTCTATGTAGTTCTGATGTTCCACTTAAATTTACAGCTTTCTATTTATTGCCTTCTAAATGCAAAACAAAACTTAGAGAATGTAATTCTTCTATTTTTACTACTGAAAATTTCACTGTTGGTTACATGGATACCTATATTCTGTGTTCCGCAAAAGAATAAATACCAACCATCTTCACAATCAAAATCATTTGCTAAATTTACTGAATTGGCTAAATCTTATTTATTGACTACACGAAAAAAATTTTTTGCATTGTTGCTTATAATGTTTAAAATTTACACAGCTGCAGCAATAGAGAACAATTCATGAGCAATCATGAAACCTAATTAGTACTATTGTAAAACACACTGATTGTTTCTGTATCTGTCTATTTCTCAGCTAAGCGTTTGCCAATATTGTAGTTGCTTTGTTAGAACAAAAGGAAATAAACACTTTTGTTTCATTGGGATGTATCATAATATACCTCAATACATGAACTGCAGAAGATTTTCCTACACAGCAGGAAATGCAACCTGAGAGGAAGAGAAGATAAAGTGATACAAGCGATGGCCAAACAAAATGCCATAAAAATTTCAATTCAACTGTGCAGCAGCAAAATCAACACGATGTCTTGTTCGTAACATATTTGTACAATATTTATTTGCGTGGAACTTTAAAAAAGTGCCTGCGTTTAAAAAGAGGAAAACATGAACGAAAACCTTTTTTTTCATGCAAGCAATCCTTCTAAATTAACTCAAGAATGAATTGCATCTTACGTTTTTGATTATTTTCTCACTACTAAACCTTAGGCAAAAGGATGGATGGCATAAAGATGATCACTACATGACAAAAGTGATATGTAATCCAAATGTTTTTTTATAAAAAGCTTTTGAAAGATAAAATCCGACTCCGGCGCTTAGCAAAACCACTGTCTGAATGAAACTTGTGTATCCGCAGACGGTAGGTTTAATCGCCAAGCAACTCGTTTGTTTTAGACAGCTTGTATCAAATTTACGAAAAAAAGTCAGTTCGTGATTTCAGGTACACAAGGAAACGGAAGTTTTGATAGCACAACAGCGCGAGCTGTTCATGCAACGTATCTCTTTCAAATCGACTAACTTTTCTGGGATTTGTTGTTCATGAACAAATCCGCTTTTTCAGCAGGCAGTTTTACGAGAATTTGTTTGGAGTAAATTGTAACAAACTCGTGAAACGCAAGTATACCTAAATGGGCAAGACAACGACCGGTTACTACTGTGTAGTATTGCACCAGTATACAAACTGCATTCTTTTTGCTTGCATATCTAAATAAATGTTGATTAGATGTCAACCAAACCTTAGATTATGACAGTACTTGCGTCCTTGATCTTTGGAAGATTTTCAAGTTCACCAGGTTCTGTTGCGACAACAGTTATCTGTTTTACAGTTTTACAGACAATTATCTTATTTTTTAAGCTGGCAAATATAAATTAGCAACTTACATTACGCTGGACGCGTTAACCCTTCCAGACCAAATAATTTGATGACACTTTCACGGTGACCGTGTAGTCCAAATGGTATGTATGAATAATGTTGCAGTTTTAGTATGGTGATGGTAGTTCATGAGAAAATGATTTTTTGCGGTGCATGAGACAGAAAAATAACACTAGCACAAGACTATCAATATTTATGTATTCATGCAGCAAGACTCTAAAATTAGAAATATCTTGCGATTATATTTTATCATCGTAGAATATCAGTTGAAATTGCTACAATATTCCGTCAATTCTATAAAAACAAAATTTTTTGCATCAGAAGTTTTCGTGAGTAGAATGTAAATTTTATCTATCAGCTCAATACGCTGACCTAAAACACTTTTGATTTATTCACTCACTTTTTAAAACAGGAAAGCTCAAGTTGCTTCTCGCACTGTTAAAATTTTCTGTAAATTGATACAACATCGTTCAGCATATTTTTGCAGTTATTTTGATGATCCAGGAGATTATGAATGAAACGTAAGAAAGTGGGCTATGATCAAGTCTGTTTTTGATGCTATTATAAAATGTGATAGAGCGCTAGTGATCTAACTAAAATTGCAAATTGACTATTTTGCTGCCAACTATGCAGGGGGGTTATGTTGATAGAACCAATTATTTAAATGTTCGCTTACCAATTGTTGAAACTTTTTTACGGATGTACTAACAAGCCCTTTCAAATTGGTTTCACATTTTGTCTCATTGTAGTGGATACACTTTGCACCTTAAAACTCCAACCAACCAGAAGCTTTTTTAAATGTCCATAATTGAAATGAGTTTTTATTCGAGTACAGATAAGAGCCGGTTTTCCTTTCTATAAAGGCATACAATTTATCATCACCATAATTTAGAGGTTTCATCACCAGTATTATGATGCTTTTATCCGACAAAAAAAATCCCCTATAATTTTTTATCACCAGATGGAAATGTTATGATTTTATGGTGTAAAAGTAATATTTTGAATCTATATTACAAAAATGGACAATGTTAACTCTTGACTTGAACTTGACTTGACTTGGAGTAGCTTGACTTGAACACTAATTGTCCTACCCATTTGGATCTTTCTTTGGTGGCCTAGACACTTTCCTGTATATACTCTCCCCGTAATTGTGTCAAGGGGTATTATGTAAACTTAAAACTGGTGCATGTACATTTAAAAAATATTATGTCTACGTAAAAGTAACTTTGTGTGCAGCGATGTTATTAGGAACCTGTGCCTAACGCCTACACAAGATAGAATCATTATAAAAAGGTGTAAAGCTGCGCATGCATGCATAATACATACTCGAAACTTGCTGAAGTAGCGAAGGTCTTGCACGTCATTGACTTCATATTCCCATTGCAATCGTAACGTTTTAAATTGGTAATCCTAAAAATAAAAATGCAGACTTTTTCTGATACTGAGAAAATACTAAGGTTTTTGTTGTACCTTCACCTTATACTCTTCCATCTTCCTTATAATTTTGTTGCTCACTTTTTACTTACCTGAGTGTCAAAGAATTTACGATTTCTGTAAGTATAAAATACTCTATATTTCAGAAATCTTTTATTTATGGACAGTCAAGTGCAACCATCTACTAGCAATCTAAATTTTATTCTCATTAAAGTGTACTCAGTATTAAAGTATTAAACAGTAATTATTGTACTGCTTTGGTATAGCACTCGAAATGAAGTTTCAATTTCAATTAAAGTGTACTCAAATTAATGGCTAGGTGCCTCAGAATACGCTATACAGAATCAAGGCCTGTACAATGCAATTAAAATAACAAAATGAGTACTTTATGCTTGTTATTTTATATGGAGATCTGTAATACCGTTGTAAAAAATAATGCTTTTACACCAGAATATAGAGGCATTTACACCTGGTGATGAAAAATTATAGGGGAATTTATTTCTCGGATAAAAGCATTATAAAACCGGTGACAATGTCTGCATTTCCCGGGTACGACTAAAATTTTGCCTTCTATAAAACATCAGCTTAAAATTGCTGATCTTAGAAAAAGTATATAGGTACATAGCTACACTATTTACAGAATCCCATCTAAAGAGTTTCAAATGAAATAAAGTAACAGGCTGATCCCCAGGCATACAAAGCAGTAAAAAAGAAACCGGATTTGTGCTCAGCCATTAAATACCGGAAAGAAACAGCGTAAAAACCAAACCAGTTTTACTTTGATGAACATACCTACACCAGAAAACATTTCAGTAATTATTCCAAAGGGATTACGAAAGCGGCAAAATATAGCGCGGGTTCTAAACTTGTAGATGTAACAATATAAGCACATTCATAAAAGTTGGCAAAACTAGTTTACAGAAACATCATTACATACAAACAATTCATGGCACAGAAACGCTTTACAAAGCAACATTCTTTGTTTCGTTTCACATTTATGGCATTAGAGAAAAAACACTCGTTGTTGGAACTTTTAAAAGCCAAACTTTGATAAATGGGGGACTAGAAGACTAGTAAATGGCGTACAGGTAGAAAAGACAATACTCAATCAGGAAAATTCCCAAAGGCTTCATTTATCACTAACAACTTGTAAGTGCTACTTTCTAAGAACTCGATGGCGCTTTAGTGAAAAGATGTATTACCGAGTGGAGTTTCGCCAAAAAGTGAAAAACAACTAAGTACCAAAATCTTATACTAAACAAATGGTACGTTTTGTTTTTATATTGTAGACATTGTTGCAATAAGCTTTTTTACCTTACATAACATTTGAGGATTAAAATTTAAACTTTAAATAACAATACATGTTTTACTTTTTAATTCATTATTCCCAACACTGTAAAACAAGCAGTCAACAAAGTTAACTTAATTCTTAGAATATAACAGCTTTAGTATTTTTTGCAAGCTGGCTGCCCTGCTTGCATATATAAATCTGGTAAACCGTTTTTCTAAATGAAATTGAACCTAAGCAAATTACTAAATGATTCTTATTTCCGTAATCTTAGCCGTCTCCAAAATCCGTTTGGAGTTTGCATTGACTCAAGCAAGACCAAAATTTGAATGAGTAAACTAGGATAGGGGTGCATATACGTAGCCGTTCCAATATTCAGGCTTATGTTAGAATTCTCATATTCCCAATGGAATTCCATAATACCGAGCTGAGGCATTCCGTGGGTCCGAGCCATGAGTGGCTATGCAACGAAAAAGTAACCAGCAAAGCCGGGGTGGTAGTTCTATAGTGCACGTGCAAGTAACTTTCAGAGTGTGCCACGGAGAAAGCAGAAAGAACAAACAAAGGGAGCAAAGGCGACGTGAGAGTCGGTGATTTCCACTTTTAGGTTTCAGTTGCTGCTGTGGCTCCTACCTAGAAGAGTGGTCGTGCATGGTAAGAAAGGCGTATACGCTGTTGGTGTGTCTTCTCAAGCTTGGGGGAAAGTGATACAAGTTAAAAAAAATAAATACTCAACGGATTTTGCAAACGAAATTTGGGTGGAGGGTTGACGTCTAACATATTAAGTGCAAAATCATATGACAATGCAGAAAGTTCATTAAAGTGCTGCAAAATATTTTTTTTTAAATTTGAAACCATATTTCATTCATTGTGTTTAAAAGTAAATTCAAACCGTTCAACCGTAACAAGATCAAATAATATACATATTACCTTATGCTAAGAGTCACTATGGTTATCGTTCATTTTGCCTTAACACGGAAACGTCATTTCATATTCAGTTACCCGGAAAATAAAATCAATCGTGTGGCATGCCTCAATCACATCAGTATCTGATATCTCTTGTTCAGTTTACCGGTGCGTATTTGTCTACCTCATCTGAGGTTATTTTGTAAGGTTTCTCCGAAATGAGAAATACTTTTCTCAAAGCTATATGTCGTTTCATCATATTTAGCTTAGTAATACACTTAAGAAAATTACTGTCCCCTTTTTTATTCGTTAGAATTAACCCTAATTAAACTTGACGGCTACACTGCATTCTTGGAGCTTACAAATAATTCAGTAATACCAGCAGCAGCACAGCATTTCCCGGTTTGGGCTGAAAGCATAAAAAACCAGTAGCATTTGTGTGGTTCCAGTCATTCTGTCGGTGAAGCTCAAGCAAGTCACTTCAACAGACCCGAACAAATTCTTTTAGCTTATATTTCGAGACAAAAGCATCGGTAGCTTCCATTTTTGGATTCATCATACATTGGGGCATTTTGCTACAATATATTTTTATAAATATTTTGTTTTAATTTGTCAAACCAAAATCCCTGGCTTTAGCTTGTGTCAAATAAACATGTACAACAAGTGCTTTAAACATTCCGATTGTTACACCACAAATGTAGAAAGCACTGCTGGTGAAAGTGTGAAAATGTTTTGCTGTCACATAATCATTTTTCTCCTGGCGGTGGGCATCTACTGGAACAGCTTAAGTGGTGATTTTGTGCACGACGATATTGTGGCCATTGTGCGAAATCCGGACGTTAACCTGAGAACAACTTATCAATCTTCTCTAAGTGAAAGTGGCGATTGGTGGTCTCTGTGGAAGAATGATTACTGGGGAATGCCAATGTCCAGTCCAAAATCCCATAAGAGCTACAGACCACTGACCGTGTTAACATTCAGGTGAGCATATAGTTTCACGTGCCTCGGAATACCCCCACCAATAGAAATAGAATAAGGTTCAATATCTCGCAATTTTAAAAACTTAACTCAATAATTACATGTGACTGTGACGTTTATTCCAACTCGGAATTCCCAAGTAGTCACAATTTTGATTTTGCAAGATTGATTTGCTATCAGTTGACAGTTTTTCTTTTCACATAACCTTTGATTATCGAACGAAATGATACGAATAAACAGGAAAAGCGACATAATAACTTCATTACGCAAAGAAGTTGCGTGACGTTGTTATCGCAAGGAAACAAGTACTCATAAAATATGAATTGACAACCTGAAGTGTGACGTATGATGCGGTCAACCAACCGTAATCATAATACTCATGTATTGATTTTTTTGCTTTCTTTCTCCATTTAGATTGAATTATTGGATGTGCGGAGAAACACTTTGCCCAGAAGTATTTCACGGAACCAACGTCCTAATACATGGCTTGGTTTCTGTTTTGATATTTTACTTGTGCCGACGAGTTCTACAGTTGAAGTTGACCACCAGTTTACTTACCTGTGCGATTTTTGCTATTCATCCAATTCATACTGAAGCCGTTGCTGGAATTACTGGTCGGGCTGACGCATTGGCTTGTTTGCTAACGCTTCTGTCATTTTTGCTCTACCACAAAAGCTTGCAAAGTGAAAGTGAAAGTTGTGTATCTTTAACATTCCATGATTCAAATCACAATGAATGCGGCAACTTGAGTGATTCCAATTTTAAAATCAAGAGTGATAGCTTTGAAAGTGAAAAAAGTTTCAGGAATGGTATTGAATCAAACAGTGAGCTCAAGTCAAGTTCAAGTTTAGCAAAAACTTACACGCTGCAGTTTATTTCCGGCTTGGTTGGGGGTTTAGCTATGCTTGCAAAAGAAACTGGAATCACAGTTCTTGGTATCAATATGCTATATGACGCACACAATGATTTCATAAAGAGTACTAACAAATATAGAAGTCCGAATGTAAAATATAATAGCTACAAGAGTTTCAGTTCTAGCAAAGATGAAATTTTTATGCAGAAAATCTTGAATATTTTACAAAACTGGAAGCTTAAACAACGAATTTTGTCTATGCTTTTCCTGGTAAGTATCGAGAAAATATTTTACCGCTGGGCCATTACGCATTCATATTTAAATTCATTCAAATAGTCAATTTTTATGATTTTGAAAATAGATTTTGATCAGCCTAACCTTCCGTGTATATCTGATGAATGGTTCATTTCCTGAATTTGGTCGACAAGACAACCCTTCTGCTTACTCTGACTCATCCCTAACTCGACTACTGACATTCTTGTACCTGCCAGTATTTGGCACTTGGCTCATATTGAACCCATCAAATCTGAGCTATGATTGGCAAATGGGCTCCATTCCTTTAATTGAATCCGTATTAGACTGCAGGAACCTTTCCACGCTTACCTTTTACTTTAGTTTAATTTTTCTTGCGAAGCGTGCTTTCAAGACTGATAGAAAAGCAAGGAAAGTTGTAACTGTTAGTCTCCTATTTATTGTGCTTCCATTCCTGCCCGCGTCTAATCTCTTCTTTCACGTGGGATTTGTTGTGGCTGAGCGAGTGCTTTACACACCCAGCTTAGGATTTTGCATTCTTGTGGCTTTTGGTGCGGAAAGATTGTGGGATACCCTAAAGTGCTCTAAACTTGTGAAAGTGTTAAGTGTTTTAGTTCTTCTCTTAACACTTGGAATTCGAACTTGGGATAGAAACTATGTGTGGAAATCAAGAGAAAGCTTGTTTACTTCAGGCATAAGGGAGAACCCTCGAAATGCCAAGATGCATTATAATTATGCCAACTTTCAAAAAGACTATGGAAATGTGGAGAAAGCAATTGAACACTACAGCAATGCTATCATGTAAACAAATTCACTAAATTCTGAAAAATGGTTTTAATTGAACTTTGATTTATTTAAATGGTTGGTATTGTTTTAGACTATGGCCGGAATATGCAAGTGCTCATAACAATCTCGGGACTTTATTTATGAGTAGTCCTGCTGCAGCCGAGCATCAATTCCGGAAAGCTATTAAAATTTCGCATGGAGCACATGCCGGAGCCTATTTCAATTTGGGTGTTCTCTACATGTAAACTACACAAATTATTCTTGCTATAACTTTGTATGGTTTTGGTATAACACACAATTATTGTTTTTGTTGCAGGAGACAGGAAAAGTTTGTCCAGGCGGCTTCTCACTTCAACATGTCCTTGAAATTTGATCCTTCAAACCATCATGCATATCAATATTTTAGTTTGTGCATCAGCAAACAAAACAATCAAACTTCAATTCCTCATGGTAAAGCTGTCGACGTAAATAGTGAAAATGGCGTATTACCACAAAATAGAATCACATTCAAAACAAGACCGCAAGAAGCCACTGCTGCTACCTTAATAACACCAAAGAGAAAAGACATAGCGTGGAAAAATGACACATCTTCACGTAAACTCTTGTTACCTTATGTGGACATTTTTGGAAACTTTAGCAAACCATCTTACAATTGGATATTGGAGAAAGTTTTCTAAACACTTGTAATCCCAGAGCTTAATAGAATTCAGCAAATGGGCTTTATGGCTTGCTTATATGTAATAAAACAAAAACTTTTAAATCTTTTAATTTTAATAAATTATTATGAAATTTTAAAATAAACTCAAGATTTTATTGACAACGTTAAAATGTTTGCACTTGTTTTAACCTTTTCTTGACTTTCCTACTATCATTTTGAACCAGCATCTTAAAGCATACCAAATTAGTGGCAAACAAGTGGAAGACTTTCCTTGACTAAAACAATGTCACAGCACAAACAAAGAAATTTTAATTAATGTATAATTTCATTACCTCTCAGAACCCACTGAGTATATAAGAAACGCATAAATTTATCTTTGGTAAAAGCACAAGTTGGCAGATGAACGTACCTTAATTTCATGGTTATGTAGCTTAACTAATTTATACAAACTGCTACACAAATATCATTTCTCAAAGCTACACCAAGAACTAATCCTACAGTGGATTTACAGCTTAGCAAAAACTAAAACGGATACCAACTGAACCGGATTCTATGTGGTACATCGGATATACATTTCGTCGATTTAATAAATGCGTTTCAGGAACACATGAGAATCGCACCGTTTTGAACACGACAACCAAATAAATCTCATATATGATTGTTTTCAGTTGACCTTGTTCTTACAACCACAAATATTAAAGTCTGATTGTCTCTTGCAATATTAAAGTCCTTATCCTGAAATATTTAATTTACTCCCGCTAAAGGTAGATTGAGGGGTAAATTATAAATGACACTAGATTTTGTTTCAGATATAAAGGCATGGTCAACAGGAATTGTAAGGCTGTTTCATGGTGATAGTGTACAGAATTACGGTATTTATTGCTTCAGAGACGCAAACCTTTAGAAGTGCGCAGTAAGCGCTTGCATTCAGCATGAAAGTATTTTTGCGTGAAACGTTTTCAGAAATAGATTGATTCTAAACAAAAGAATGTCTACTTTTAAATGCATTTTTTGTTTTGTTTAGAAATTTCTGATTCTTAAATATCTACGTGTTCTTAATACTTCTTTCATACTTTCTTTTTCTTCATTTTTTATTTCAACATAAATAAAAAGCCATACAACTTGGATAACACTTTAGCTTACACGTGAGCTGCGTCAAGGCTAAACTGGGCATTATTATGTGTATGGAACCTATAAAACATGCAGGCAAAAGAAAACATGAAGGCATGTAAGTGCTAATACCTCATGCACCTAAAAATAGATTCCACTCAACAATATTATTTACAACAATATTAAACATGCTTTTATTCTCTCGGCTTGTGTGTCTTAGGATAGTCGTCTGACGGCTGTCGTAAGGTAAGTAGACTGACTGTTGTATTAACAGGAATTTTCTCAGGGATATTGTTGCATACATACAAGAGTGAAAGGTGCAATCGTAGCAAGCTTCTTATTTTTAGTGCTTTCTTCAACGTACGACATTCTTTTACTAATCAAGTAGGAGTAGTGGATTAGAATAACAACAAAATTATGCTGATGTAAAAAGCTATGAACCAATGTTGAATTCCTTGAATGAAATAAAAGAAATAGTTGATGTAATTCTATTATATCAAGCACAGGATACTATGCTAAAAAGCATTAATTTGTCAGCAAGGCTAAACCGGGAAGGAACACAGGCGTCTGTCTACTGACTTCTTTCACCAGTGTTTATAATTGCTAGCAATGAAACCAAGAATAGCTTTCCCGCCTTCTAATTTCACGGCTTTCAGTCACAATATACTTATAAATCTTACAATGCAAAATATTATAATTGAATTAATTTTGTGCACACTGTGAGAATAAAATTCAGTCTTGAACATTTTATATTACTGACAATGAGTAGTCTACCGTGGAATTCTATTGCTCTAGAGACTTTCATTTGTCACAAACTGATTTTCCTTCAAGCTTTCTGAATAAAACCTAGGCAGGTGTACAAAAAGGAGTGAAAGTGAGTAAAACGCCCTGCTTTAAACTTTAATTTTATTACACATTTTTTTGTTTTTATACCATCAATTTTTAGTAGACGCCCAGGTTTTGGGAAAATGTTTGTCCACTTTAACCTCACCAAACTTATCGGTAACTGATTCAGCGGACACTCTCAGTTAGTGAGTGAGTACCTGTCAATTCGAAAGATTTCAATTGATATATTGAAAATCAGTTCTCGCATTTATTCATTACTCAATGAACTTCGGGTTGTGACTCAGTGAACCGGCGAGCATTGGTTTACCAAGGCCTGATTAGATGAATATTTGACACAAAATCCATAGTAATTTCAGAAAGTAGTCTAGCAAACATGCATTCCTATAATACTACTTTAAGCTGTTGTTGCGGAAATCAAGCAATTATTTCCACTGTGGTTCTTTGCCTTTGTAAATCAGTAGTATTTCAAATTCTTTATGACCACGAATCGTAGAAATTTGACATGGTTTTCACGTATTCTAACACATGAATATCCTTTGAAACATAGAATCGTGGGACTCCGTAAAAGCAAAGCTGTGAAAATTGTAAATTTTTTTTAAAGATTCTATCGGCTCCGAGTCTAATACATTCAAATGATTTATACCACCCATTTATCAGGTTTTGATATGAAAATACCCAGAAACAGGTTTTAAAAATTTGTAGCAAAAAATGCAAGTTATAATGTATATTGGCGCTTTAGATAATTATTAATGACGTTTCCTGTACATTACTATATAAATGTTTGTAATACTACGTTTATTACTGAGTCCACCATAATAAAACTAATCTCGCTTAAGCTCTTACCATGCTCCGGTAGTCCCTGCAGAATAATTACTTGAACACTTGCTGCTGTTGGATTGTTCATCACAGTAAAAAGAGCATGGTGTAAAATTGATTTCATGGGACATAAGAAAGTTTGTAGGCGCAGCGAATAATTTCTTTCAGTTTTTACTATTTTGCTCACTCGAGCATTAAGTTGTAACTAACTTTTTAGAACATTTTTATTGGTGGGATGGCAATGGTTATTCCAGGTACGTAGGTATTTAGACAAACTAGTTGACGAAAAGAGTAATTCCGACTGAAGGTTTAGCTTCCGCTATAATCTAGATTCCGGGGTAATATGATACACAAGCAAAATCTGTTGTTCAACCTGCATGAAACGCAAAGCTTATGGGATTCAACACACTTTCTGACAATTGACTTTTTAAAGAACTAGTTATGCTATGCGTTGCACAAAGGATACTACCAATTTAAACGTCCTAGATTAGATATAAAGCAATTCCTGGAATCAGTATCATAACAAAACTGCATTTGCCTTTCTACGTAGAAACTTACCTCATTTATTTAATTTTTTCAGCTTTATTTATTTAATTAGGTATATAATTTCTACTTACAAACCAACCTAACATACATTATATACGTTCGCTTTTTATACGTTCGCATCAAATTGACTTTATTGTTTGTATAAATGTACCGTAAAACAACACACATTTCACGGCATCTTGTGTAATGAATTTTTAAAGCGTTTTCTGCTCAAAATGTTTGGTATAATTATAAGTCACATTGCAAAATGTTTTTTAACATTGTGTTGATGTTGTATACAAAAAATAATCCTATTTGGGTCACACTTGCGACACCTTTTCCTCGACATTCCACAAAACGAACAAAAAGCCTACTACAAGTTTTCACCATTTTGTGGGTCATTGTTTACAAAATATGCTTTTGAATGAATGCGTAGTACATCTTGTTTATTTTTAAAAACAGTCTAGCATTTCGTGAGCATTTTTTGATTAAATCTTGCAAGTTGTTTTCCAGGCAGTACTAAAACAGTATGAAAGCTGCGTATTTTTCAAAATGCAAAAAACGGAATACCAACACAACATACATCAAACAAAGGATCAAAGGATACAATGTAGGTTAAATATTTTAGCGCGATTTATGTTTTGGAGCATCGCAAGGGAAAAGACAGAGCTTTCTTGTATTTGCTGTTGCATTTGCCTGTCTTCAGTAGTTCGTTTCTAGTCAGCTTTTTGATAAACGTAGTCTAACTTAAAGAAACATGTAGTTCTGACAAAATATTGATATTCACATATGATCAGCCATATAGACCAGAATTGCTTAGTTCAGCATCCCTGTCTTTCTTTTCATGTTGCTATTTATTTTTGTATGACAAAGCAGAAAGTTTCACCTGCATGTCCGTGGTGTTATACCGAGCTGATAAATTGATTTATTCAATCAATCTGATACCCACAGAAACTTCTCCATTGGACAAAATACCTTTTCAGAACTACAAGTCAAACACTTGTAAAAAAAAGGTTGTAAAGTCAGAACGTGATTCGGCATTTTAATTTGACGCAGCTTTTACCTTCAAAACAAAATTGAACTATACTGAACTAAAATGATCCTTCATTGTTAAAAATTAAAACCACTTTACTTAAAGTGACTATGTATAAAAGCCAGCCACTATTTCAGATTGGATGCTAAAGGAGGTTTCTCACCCGCCATATAACCGTGGGCTTTTCTGGCGGTTTACACCCGGTGATAGAACTTTAGAAGCCAGATGTACTGCAAAAAACCCCGTGGAAATTGGACACACCGGGCCAAAGTTATGGGGGTTACAAAAAA